>OZ005657.1:102121976-102196976 GCA_963930645.1 Salticus scenicus
CAGCGATGTTAAGCTGATATATATATATATATATATATATATTTAATTTTACAAAGAAATAAATTATCACTTTTAAATTGCGAAACGAACTACATATATGAAACTAATAATAATTTTTTATTAGGATGAACAATAACTGGAATAACTGTTATTCATTTTTATAATACACATTACGAACAAATGTTTTTGCATTTCTCTACATAATATACATATAAGTGTGTGTGTTTAAACTATAGCTGTTAAGCAATTATAAATATTACATGTCTTGTATGAAGTCAATAAAACAATGAAAACTCATTTATTTACAATTTATTCATCTTTTTTTTATTTCATTAATAATAAAAAATAATTGAAGGATTTTTTAATTTAATTTTTCTAACATAAATTTTCGTTAATTCCACGAATTCTTCCAATCTTTATTCATATTTACGAAAATAACAATCCAATCAAGTATTCAGTTAGTATGAATTCTTAACTAAATTTGTTCACTATTTTGTAAACTCAACAGCTCTAATTAAGAAGAAGAATTTCTTTACATTTGTAAAAGTTAAACTTAACTTACGAAATACGTGCGGAAGTTTCTTGATTTTTAATTTGATTTTTCCGTATGTTATTACGTATACTACAAGAAAACTATGAGCTTAAGCGGTACAATCATAAATGAGAGTGTATATTCTGTCTACATTAAATTTTAACAATTCGTTGAAATTCATCGTTAAATTCAACCAAATGTCCCTTTTATGTTCAACTGAAAAGTAAATTATTTCTGAAAGCTTCAGGCATATAGATGATTAAATCAACTATAGTCTTCCTTAATTTCACTAACTTCCTGAAGAAAAGGGTCATTTCTGAAATCAAGAGCATTGGAATTGCGGCTTAATCTATTTTCAGTCGAGATTATATAATTTATTTTTGGCCAATTTTATAAATTATAAATGCAGGTAGATTTGAATAAACTTTTGGAAGATATTAAGTACTAAATTAAAAGAAAAACTTTTCATAACAAAAAGGGGAATATTTATGAAATGCAAACACAACATATAAAATAAATGAATCTTAAAGTGCATTAAAATTTCTGCGTGGTATTTTAAAATGATTTTTCTGTCTAGATTTTTAAATATCACATGTGGTTTAACTTAAAATTTAGTAGATATAAACGAAAAAACTTTTGCTTATATAAGTGTAAAATTTAAAATCTAAATAAAAATAATGTTTGAATCACTAAAACTATCTTCGTAATATGCAAAATTTACTATAAGATAACTATAACTAAGATTTTTTTTTTTTTTTTTTTTTTTTTACTAGTGGAATATTTAATTTTAGTTTTTTAAAAGAAAAAATATATTTTTACTTTGATTTATGAGAGTAATAATAAGCTTGTCTAAAAAAAAAAAAATTCTCAACTTGGGAGACAAATTAATGCTCCTTAAGGAAATGAAAAACAGTTAATAAAGCTATTATTTCATATTTTTTTAATTTTCTATTCAATTAATTATTGACATCAAGCTAAAGTAAATGCAACTAGGAAAATAATCTATAGCTAAGATATTCAAAACTATTTATAGATTTTGTCAACTACTTAAAAATAATAAAATTAAATGAAAATGACTTTACATTGCACATCATATTTTTACATTGTTTACATTTCATATCCTAAAACCCTCATAAGTTGAAAAACACTTATCTTTGCTACTTTAAAGAGCGCAAAGTAATATTTATAAATGCATATTAAAAGAAAAATACATTTAGTAAATACATATCTATATTAATTAATTTCTTAAACAAAACTGACTCGTTTGTATTTATTATGCAAATTTTAATATAAAGAACAAATCAAAAATGTAAAGAAAACAAATGAAATTTAAATGTATTTTTTATTTATTATTTTTATAGTAGTCCCTACGTTGGGTACAATTTTCAACAGATGAATCCAAAACACTATGACCTGTACCATATTTTACGACAAATCAAAACTATGCTTTAAAAGAAAATGTCATTTTACAGTCGGTAACAAAAGTGTCCGAACACTAGCGAAAATTCCTATGTAAAAAAGATATACTTCATACGGTTCTGTTAAATAAATCCTAATCGAATCACGTTCCTAGACTGACTAAGAACAGGATTCAACGAGGATTTATTTAACAAAACCGTATGAAGTGTACTTTTTTTACATAGGAATTTTTGCTAGTGTTCGGACACTTTTGTTACCGACTGTACCTTCATTTAAATATCGCTTTTACCATTTTTCTGAAATTTAAAGCGACTAAGCAGTGGCAACATATAGCAAAAACATAAGGATTCGAAAGGAGAAACGATCGAGCCTTGGTGCTTGATTAAGACCGTAGCAAACTAAAACTAGTAGTTTATTACAATAATTTTTGACTTATAACTGAATTTGTCTTCTTGAATACAATATATATATATACATATTATCAGAAATTAGTGATGCTTAAAAAGCTAATTTATATATTTTTTGCAACTTATTCAAATTTACTCCGACACTGCGCACACATCTAGACGAAAACATTCATACAAACATTGTTATATACATGTATGATTTGTTAAAAGGTGTATGAATTTACTCTAAGTATTACGCCCTATTTCCAGTAACCCCCATTTACTTAAATAAAGAAACATTTTTATATATTTTTTTCAATGGAAATATTTTTCAAATTCTATTTTTTTTTTTAACTCAGGATATAGAGATTACATTAACTGCATCTATTCTAAGAGTTTATCTTTCGTTTAAATGATCTCATGTATCGAAGTAAGCTCATAAATCCAACTTAATGTTAAGACTTATATTCTAGATGCTTGAAATTATCTCAACTTTTCTTTTGACGAGACTTTCTTTAGCTTCTTGAAACCACGACACGTCAGCGTTTAATGTACCGTGGTTTCTAGTAATGTTTTCAACTAAATGTGGCTGTCAACTATAAATGGAAAAGGAGAATCCGCACTGACTACTCCTTATCGCAAGGGACTACCGACAATGTTTGAACTTTAGGATATATATACTCTTAAATAATAGGATTTGAAGTTGCTGAAAGTATTCTACTAAATGTAGGATTTGCTTTATGTAATATTTTAGTATTCTAACTAGGAATTCGGGAATATTTCCAAAATTATTTTAAAGAATTTTTCATTTTAAAGAAAGTTATCAAATATTTATACAGGAAAAGTAGAGTTAATTCTTTTTAGGGAAAAAATGGCTTCCATTTCCTAAAAGAATATTAAAAAATTACCCAAATATCAATCTTTTTTTTTTTTTTTAATTTACCAAAATCTAATATTAAACTCTGAAACATGTTAATAAATATTAATGAATAGTATTATATTCGAAGTTTTATATGGTTAATGTTTATTGGAGTAACATTTCGTGAAACATCTCATTTATAAGTCAGCAAATCTTTTTTCTAAGTATTGGAAAGAAATGAATTACAGAATATTTTAGGCATGCGCATTCATTTTTATGACATCAACAAGTTTTACAGTATTTGTTTAAACTGAGAATAATATTTTATAAAGTTTCTCTTTTATAATTCAATGCCGATTTTCTTCTTAAATATCTATTTTATATATTTGTAAATAAGTGTATAAGAGTTGTGCGTTTTTTGTCATACAACATAATACTTTACATAACATAATTAGGTTATTAAATACTAAATATTAATTTTTATTTTTTTTCATTTAATAAACATATACACAAAACTCTGAAATGAAACTTAAAATCCCATTTTACTAGTGCTAGGTAAGAGTGAAGTTTACTTATAACTTAAAATAAAAAATAAATGAATAAATAAAGATATTTATTTTTGCCACATTTTAAGATAGATTTCGATGCATGTTCGTAGAGTACAGAGTTCGTAGAGTTCGTAGTAGTACACTATTATTTTCTTCCATGTTCAATATGGGAAAATACTGAATTAAAAAAAAAAAAAAAAATGACATCTAGTTTTCGATTTATGCGTTTTGAATAGACTAGAACATGATTTGATGATTTTTAGAAAACACCTGCTTGTCTATGTGTTTTTCTGTCAGTGTGTCTGTGTGTGCTTGACAATTTTTTTTTAACTGCATTGCAAGATCTACTGCACAGAATTTCATACAAACTGATATATAGTTACAACTTGATGTAAATTAGTACCTATAACTTTTGAGGAAAATCGTACAACAGGTGGCGTTGCCCTCCCTATTTTTCTAAAATTCTAGCAGGACGGTATCGGACAAAATTTCACATAAAATAATGCAATAAGTAATATTTTTAATAAATAATGACGAAATTAAAACGATATATTTATAATGATAATGGTCAAGCAGTAAAAGGTTTGGATACATAGAAGCAACGCTTCTCCCTGGGTTAAAATTTTAATATGAATATCTTTCAATAGAACCCGACAATACCTTTAATACGAATGGCTTAACAATTAATCTGTGATAATTTAAAACAGTTATATATATATTTTTTAAGAATTTGTTAGTACAGCATAAAATCAACTGTCTTTGAATCTTTAGTGTAATACTTCTATGAGAGAAAAATCTTTTGCTTTCATAATAGAAAAACAAATTCTAATAAATAATAATATTAATAAATTATTTCTTCTGAATGATTTTTTTATAGAAAATATAGAAGAAAATATTGTGATGGCCACAACATACTAATTTCTTTCTCGATACGATACATTATTCAAAACTTTGCTTTCTTTTGAACTAGTTTTTATTTGAATATTATGAAGAATCGTAAAGGTGATTATTTTTTTCATATTTTTATTAAATGAAAATAAAACAGTATAATTTGCTAAATTAATAAACCTAAGGAAAGAAATTATTCCAATTAATATTTTTAGACGTGTACATTGTAATAACCTGCTTCTACTCCTTTAAGCAATTATTATACATTATCAGATAAATAAAACATAAATGTAATACAATAACTTTATTCAATGTAAATTTTCCCCATATGCAAGATTTCATTCCAGATATTTTCATTAGTATATTACTTTTATAACTTGGTGTAAGAATTCCATTTATATCTTTTCTTCTAATTTTGCTTGTAAATTCTGGTTGCCTTGAATATTAAACGAGGGGATAATAATGAGCATTAATAAACTGCCTTAAAAAAGTTAAATTAATTGAACATTTCATAACATTTTTCCTAGTCTCTTTCGATTGAAATGAGATTCTAAATTAAATGAGTAGTTAAATCATGATAATAAGTGTGGTTTTTAATGCTAAAATGATAGTATTTCAAAACCACACGCTTTACCAACTGTGTGATAAGGTTATTATGATAGGACTGTAGGACTATTTTTTTAGTTAGTTAAACTTCCTTCTATATGATTGGAAAAAATAATTTGTTTACACAATATTTCAAGATTTATTTCGTTGCTTCTTAGATTTTTCTAAAAAAATGTATTATGGATACTTATGAGAAATTATATAAATACATAAAATAACCCCCATGAACAGGTTTATACTTAAGAAAATGTAAACTATGTAAAATTAAATATCTCGATAACATTATTTCTCAATTCTTGGTGAATAGTTTTGCCCTTGTTTCATGTTTCAATGAAAATAATTGCTAAAATTTAACGATCCGGGTAATTATGTTATTTATCTACAACATTATTCCATATATTCTCTTATTGAATAAATATATATTAATTGATTTAAAATTTAAAATTTTACCAATTGATTTTATTTTTGTTGAGATAATTTATAAATGTATATTTCATCGAATAAAGAATTCAAAAAAAATCCTTAGTTCAACAATGAGTTAGTGGTAAACTTAGAAAGCTAAAATTAAAAGAGAAGTATTTATATCTTAAAATTCTAATATCTTCTAAAAAGTTAAATACTGTGTGGTTATAACTGAAGTTACTCTCTCCAGAAATCGGAAATTGAACATCATTCAGGACTAGCACAACAAAGCCGCACTTCTGCTGCGAATTATCTCTCGAATGCTAATGTTAACCTATGAGAAATTTGTCGCAAATTATTTAAATGTAATTTTATATATGTTTAATTCTGCAATATCTTCAAGTATGATGCTCAAGTTTTGTGCCACTGTCGTCTGTTTAAATAGAATTAATAATAAAAAAAATCAAACAAAAAAAATCAGCTTACCTAAACTTCTTTTTACTGACTGTAATCGTCTAAATTTCAATGACCTAAAATAAATTAAATAAACGTAAAAGTTTTAAAGTTGCAACGAAAAGATTTCAAACCAAGTGAAATTTAGGTTTTGTGGTTTGAAAATTTTTGTGCGGAAGATTTAACCCGTTAGTAGTCGCTATAGACAGCGCCACCTATTACAGATTGCGCACTTTTTAATTAACTCTCACCAATAATTTTAAGAAGTGATGTGATCGACGTTCCTTCGATTTTATTTGCGTTTTATGTATATCAAATGTACTTCTAAAAATTTGTGGTGGCTATTGAATAAAAAAATCTGGCAACACTAAGGAATGGGCGGCAAATCGACCAACTAGCGACTACTAACGGGTTAACATATATATATATATATATATATATATATATATATATATAATAAATAGTAAACGGTAGGCAGATTCTGGGCTTAAAATTGGGTGGGACTAGCCATATATCATTTTACACATAACGTGTGCAAGCCGTTTTTTTATTTGCTTGAAAATGCATTGCACACACGATGTGCAATCTGTCTCGAACAGGTTCACTTGTGGTAGGTGGCCGCATGATAACTTCACCAAATGCAATGATTGTAGAAAACGAAAGATTCGGTTATCAAACAAGAAACTATTCAAGCTCGAAAGGAAATGTACTAATTTTAAGTTAAACGTGTTATTTAGAAACTTAATGTTATTTTGCAATCTTTATTTGGCTTTGTTATTTTTTCTGTTATAGAATAATTTTTCTTTACATAATTTTTTGTAATTATTTTTAAATTTCTTTTTTTTCTGATTTTTTAATTATTAAATTGAAATATCCATTCCCAATACAAAATTATTTATTTAAAAATAACGTACAACAGTGCTATTTAAGTGCATTTATTATTATTAACATTATAATTGTAGTTATAATTAAGCGCAATTAACTCTTATCCTGTAAGGAGATTTTGCGCAAAATAGCTCTCTTGCTTTTATTACAGCCGTTGTTTTAAATTATAATAGAACAAGAAAATAGTAATGGAAATGCATAGAAGAGGGATCAATTCAAAATTATGCAGTAATAGTTCAGCAAAAAATTATTTTTTGAATTTTTTATGACGTTCTTTTGAATTGTGAGCAAACTCTCGTAGCTTTATCTTATAAGAAATTACCACACTTTCATTTGTATATATATATATATATATATATATATATATATATATATATATATGTGGGTGTGTGTGTGTGTGTGTATTATATTTTGTGTTTTGAAATATAAACATTTGTTTACCGTACATTGAAATTTACTATAACTTCAACATGAAAATTTAATAAGCCTATAAATGCGGGGGTCAAATTTTCAGCAAATTTTACCATGTTGTTTCTGCTATCTAGCAGTATAGTTGTTTTCAGATTTTTAATGTGAAAATAACCAATCAAAGATTATATGAAATTCTCGACGCAAGATGGCAGAAACAACGTGCCAAATTTTGCTGGAAAGCTGTACCCTGCCTTTAGACGCTTTTCAAAATTCTGCATTGAACCGGGATTTGAAGTTAATGGGGAATACGGCCATATATCGTAATGAAACTTTAGATTTTCATACTTTTTATCTTTTTTTTTTTTTTTTTTTTTTTCACTAAAAGCCATTTTATAACATTAAGTTATAATTTGCGGTATAGTGTAACTACGTTTCCCTACGACTAGCAGTGAGGACGATCCCAGATTCTTGGAGGGCTGCCAAATTAGCCGAAAACTTGGGTTTTGTTTAACATCCAGTCATTCAGGGTTCTATTATAGCTTATTTTCTCTCAACAACAAGTGTTATCACCCCTCTTTTGACATTGGACTGCTTGAGTTTTCACTTGGCCGCACGAAAATTGTCACTTGGTCGCATGTATGTTCTTTAATGATGTTCTTGAATGAATATATAAAATGTTCTTTAATGAATATATATATATATATATATATCTTTAATCACTCAAAAGCCATGATTTTTATTTATATGTAAATAAATCCAGTTTTACTTTTAGATATTCTGCACACGTAAAATATATATTTGACAATGTTTCTATCTTCTCATCAAAAATGTCTTATATTTTACTAAAAAGAAGTAAAATGAAAAATACTCATTGAATTCAAAAAATAATTCATTAACTAATTTTAAAGAAAATTTTTTCATTAGACTTATTCATAACGGAGAAAATTCTACATAAAAAAAAAAAAAAATTGTAAACTGTCTTCTTAAAATTTTTACTTCTTCTCTTTACATATAAAGTTTTATTAAAATCTCTTTCCTGTGCAGCATTTATTTATGTTTAGGTTCTTTCTTAGCAAAAACACTATAAATTTTTTAATGTTCTTAAAATCAGTGACTTTTATCTGATCTTTTTTTTCAAATTCTTGTTTTTATCTTGAAATTTTATCTGAAACACGTATTCGTGCTGGTTTCTTTAAATTTTGAATCTAGAATTCGATACAACAGTAATTTCTTAGAAAACACATATATATTTTAGAGAAAAATCACCATCAAAAACAACAACTACTACTACGTTGTCCTTTATCTAACTTTCTGTAAAATGAACTTCATGCAATTCCTATGTTCTTCCAACCCACTTAATTGAAAGCTTCGCTGTATATAAAGCAAGATTTTACTTTCCTAACCGATTCTTCTCGTATTTTATTAATCGTCTTCGTTGCTACATCATTTCAACAGCTGGGGCTTCCTCCAAGGAATATTAAATCTTCCTTTTCCGTAATTGTGACGCATGGACAAATTTAAGAAAAGGGCTTATAAAGATTTTCGAAGGCGATGTTAGATAATTTTAAACAGAAAAATGTGTATTCCAGAAAGAATAAATAAGCGTGCGAGATATCCGACTATCGTTTCTATTAATCGATTGATAAATCATGGCATTGTTTAATAATTTATTTTAAAATACGGATGGCGTTGTTTCATATGGATAAATTTTCATTAAATAAGGAGTAAATTCTTGTTAGTTTCAAAAATGCCTTAAAACTTTTACATTTTCTTTCAAAGTTTGTGCGAAAGAAATAATTAAAACACGCGATTATTATGTTGACAAGTGAAAGATGGAGAATGTGTTTATTTTAAGGAATTTTGTAAACTTTATATTTCTTCTCTTTATTGGTGTGATAAATGTACACTTCATTTCAAGTAATATATTTTATTTGAATTTGTAAATTTCTTCAATTTGTAAAATGTTATTTAAAAAGAAATTTTGATTGTTGTATTTAAATTTTGCGAAATAAAATTCTTGATGTTAAATCTGAATGTAATTCTAACATAACCAATAAAATAATAATAATAATGATAATAATAACAAAGGGGACACAAGGGTTTATGAACGTTACCCATATCTATGTAATTAGAAATATCCAGACAGTTATTAGAAAATGTACGAACCTATAAAATACTTTTGAAATAATACCTTTCTACAGTTCCTCAAACATTATTTAAAAGCTTAATATATATATATATATATATATATATATATATATTAAACTTTATTTATTTATTTTTTCGGAGGTTCCACTTTTCGGGAACAACTAGATACATATAACAATCCTTTCACATTTGTTTGCTTCCAAAACTTTTAAAAATGTGTATGAATGTCTAAATTACATTTTATTCCTTGAAACACACTATATGCATATATATGGCGGATTGGTTTTGGTTTCAAAGCACAAAATATAATAAAAAAAAATACACAAATGAAAGCGTGAGAATTTCTTTTAAGGTGAAGTTAGGAGAGTTTGCAAACAATTGAACAGAATGATATAAAAAATTCAAATATTAATTTTTTGCTGAACTATAGGTGCATAATTTTGAATTGGTCCTTCTATGTGCATTTCCATAGCTATTTTGTTGCTCTGTTATAATTTAATACGACAGTTGTGATAAAACCAAGAGAGCTATTTTGCACAATTTCTCCTTATAGGATAGGAGTGATTGCGCATATGGGTAGGAAACATTGCGCTTAATTATAATTTCAATTACATTATCACTAATAATAATTGCACTTAAATGGCATTGTTGTAAGGTATTTATAAAAAAAACTATTTTTGTTTTGGGAGTGGATATATCAGTTCAATAATGAAAGAATCATAAAAATAAAAGACATTCAAAAAGATCGACAAAAATTTATTTAAAGAAAAAATACTCAAGAAACAGAAAAAGAACAAGACCAGATAAAGTACAGGGTCAGAAAACAACATTAAGTTACTATATAACACGTTTAACTTAAAACTAGTACATTTTCTTTTTAGCTACGATACCATAATTTCTTGTTTGCTGACCGAAACTCTTGTTGTCCATAATCACTGCACTTATTTTTGTACCTGGTGAAGTTATTGTGCAACCATCCGCCACAAGTGTACCTGATCAAGAAGAATTGCAGACCGTGTGTGCAATGATATATGACTAGTCCCGCCTATTTTTAAGCCCAGAATCTGCTCACAGTCTATTATTTATTAAAGTTTTTTTTTTCCCTCAAAATATTCCGTTCAAAACACAAACCTAAATTTCACTTGATTTAAAATCTTCTCGTTTTAACTTTAAAATCATTTACATTAATTTAATTTAATTTATTATTTTGAAATTTAGACGATTACAAAACTTAAAAAGAAGTGTGAATAGGCTGACATTTTTTGCTTGCATTTAGTTTTATCCCTTCTATTTAAGCAGCCGGCAGCTACACAAAACTTTATAATACTACCATTTTGCAGAAATTCCTAGAAAGAGGTATGAAAATTCAATAAATCATTTTTTAAAACGAGACAAAATAACCACGTTTTATCTTAGACGCTTGAAGCAAACAACATGCACATTCAAGAAAGCACCTCACTATTGATGTTGCACAACTACCTGGAGTCTCAGTGCACCTACTATATTCCTTTCCACCGACTCGCTATGGGCGCAATCTCTCCTACCTTTTACCTTATATAGATAAATAGATACATATATGTGAGTGCGGAGCTGAGGTTAATGTAAATCACTACTTTTCTCATGCCCAGTAACTTATGACTGGCGTATCCTTAACACACCTAACAAACCTTTTTAATATCGTTACCTGTCGTCCTCTACGCCAGAAACTAACCAGAATCTATAACTTCTTAATGTATCTTTCCAATCTGACCAACTAATTTTTCAATCCCCCAAGGCAGTTATCAGTTTTCACATGAAAGTGGTAAAGTCCCTATAATTTCTTCGTTACAAGCCTTTCCAAGCGAGGGAACAAGGTTCTGTTCCTCTTTTTATATTCTTGTTACCTTGTCGACCTCTGTCGTGTGGCAACCTCTGTATTTTTTTTTTCTGTTTATGCAATAAACAACGGAGGAGGCTTAATCTTTAGAAACGGGCTCCTTTGAATCTTCACAGTGCCATCAGAGCTCCTCTCTAAAGGTTGAAATCGCTCAAAACCGCTGCATAGTGGTGAGCGGCCACCTTCCGTCTTAGAATCTTAAAATAGATACATATTATATTTAAATAAAGGAAAGACCGCTGCTTGTAAATAGTGATGTTTAAAAATATTGCTTGTATTAGCATTAATTTTGTACCTTTTTTTTTTTTTTTTTTTTTTTTTTTTTAATGTAACAATTTGATTACCATGTTGTTTATTTCTTTTTTAAAACGTCTTAACAATCATTAAGTTATGCAATATGAACTAATGAAAGCAGCATTATTCTCCGCTAACTTCAAATTATGTTTCCTTTTTTTCTCATTTTATTTAAAAAATAATTTTTGCTAGATATTTCAATAATCTTATTTTGCCATTTTGTAAAAAGAAAATATTTCGTACGTAAGAAAAGTTAAAAAATCTAATTTTGAAGAAAAATTTTGAGTAGCTAGAAAATTAAATTTACTTATTCTTACTTCCAACTAAAATGTTGCGAAAAGATACTAAGTTTCTCCTTTTCTTTCTCGTGACTAAAATTTCGAACTTTTATAAATATTTTGCTTCAAATAAATATTCCATATACAAAAGAAGTGTATTTATTCAAAATTGGAATTATAATAACTTTAATTAACTAGAGAGTTCAATATACGCTCAATCTATGAAATTAAAGAACCAAAATTAGTCTGAAGAAAGCAATATTTGTTACGCCATTTCATCAAGTGTATATATTTCTTATTTTTCTAAGAATAAAATGCAAATTCTACATCTTATTACTTTTCTTTGCAATATATTGAGTTCCTTTCAGCTCTTCGATAAAGAAAATAAAACGAGTCATTACTCGAAATCTTCTGTAATTTTAATATCAAGCAAAATGTTAAAGAAATGTCTGAGAGGAAATCATAAGTGGCGATTGAATTGGAAAGAAGGATCAAAGGCTGAGCTGAATTTAAATCCTCTGAGCTAATTACAATCCCCTGTAGAAGAAAAAAAAGGGCAAATGTTAAAATTAGTATTCTTGTATCTCCGGAGATCAATAAAACTTTCTTTTCAAAACTAAACAATCAAAGTGCATCTGAGGTATATCACAGATTTTTATTTGGCTCGATCGAAAATAAACACTTGAAAGAAAGTAAGAAATTCAGAATAAATGCTAAGGAATAAAGTGGAATATTTAAGCTGAAAGATGGCAAAAATTAAGTTATATTTAAGTAACAAAACGTCTTTCGCATTAAAACTTAAAATTTTCTAAAACTTTTCTCTTCATTGTATATTCATTAGGGTTTTAATCGATAAATCTCGTGAAATATAAAATGACACTATACAGTTTAATTCATTTAATAAGTATTCAAAAGGGTTTTCATTATTTTAGCTGAAAAGGAGGAGAAATAATGTACATGTCATGCAATTATTTAACTTGATTTTACATAACAATTATAAAAAAAAAAAAAAAAAAAAAAAAAAAAAATACAGCTATTTACTTCTTTAGCGAGCAATTATTTTAAATTTTATTTCTATTTTAATATCTGTGTAAAATAGTTAAATGGTTAATTTTTCTCAAATGGTCTTCATGCATTAGTGGTTACAATGAATATCGTTTGTTTCATGTGCGCTTTATTGAAGTGAAAATCAAAATATAAACTTTTAAAACTTTCCACAGTAAAACTACGGGAAAATATTTATCTTAAGTTTTATGTAAAATTACAGCGAACAGTTAATGGTAATGTTAGAAAATCAATTTTACGTATGCATTTCAATGCCGAATATTACTTTAATGACATATTATGTGATTAATTATAACATATTAGTAATTTATAACACATATTCTAAAGTTGAAATATTCATTTTTAATTTTTATTTGATAGATAAAACAATGAAAAATAAATAAAAATGCAAAATAATTTTTGCGAATTTCGATTTTTCATTTTTAGCTGAAAATTATTGTAAATTTATAGAGTTTGGGATAAAAATTTCAGTAAATTTACAAAACTTTTACGGTATAAAAGGATATTTCAGCAACATATTCATGTTACTAATCAATATTAGAATAAAAAAATTATCAAAATTATCATAAAATTTAAAATAAGTCTTTGTTTTGGGGGAGAAAATTAAATTTAGCATGAAAGATTATTTACAAAATTACGTAATCTTAAACTTTTATGTGTTTTTTATACTATAAAAAAAGCATAAGAAATATAATATATATTTAAAAAAAAGGAAATTAGCATTTCATTTTCAAATTATACAGAAAATGTTCAGTAACATGTTTAGATTTTCTCTCATAAAGTGCTACAATATATAAATTACTAACATGAGAGAGCAAGAGGACTGATTTCTATTCATAAAATATTTAATTTAAAATCCGAAGTACCTGTTAATTTCTTAGAAATAGAATGAACGTCTGGACGAAAATTTCGTCACGAATATTCGTAAAAAATGTATTGATTTAGAACGCTATTTCTCCCTAAGTGCGTTCATTAATTATTCCTTCAGCACTCTCAGATCCAAAGAAATTAAATTTATGATATTCTGTATTTTAGAAGCTCTCGAATACTTTCAAATAGTTACATTTTAAGAACATTGTATAAAATAAAATATATTCGACAGTAATGAATTTATATAAGGTCAATGAATAGTTTATAAAATCGACTTTTTACAGAGAAATGCATCATTAAATTATCATTATACTAAATGACTGTAAAATAAAATTCTTTTAAATAATGAGATTCTAGAAACTTCATCTCTTCACATAAAAAACGAATATAGTTAAATAAGATTAATATTTTTTATTTATTCATTTTATACCATCTTCTAAACACAATATTTAATTATAATTTTCATTTCACACATATTTAACGGATTTAAAAATGTACCAAAATTTGTCACGTACAAAAAGACATTGTAAAGTTATAAACATCAATGAAAAATAATTGAGATAGAAACTGAATTTTTACTTGTTATTTTTATGATTTCTCTAGATATTCACCATCCAGAGTTAACATTTCTCTTAGCACTTATTGAACTTTGGAAAACGTAATTATAAAGAAGAACGAATGTGGGCTACTTCAATCTACGGCTTCACGAAACAAATCAGTATTTATAGCTGTAAATTACATTATGTACATAAAGATTTGCTAAAATTCTGATATGAAGAATAAATAGCATCCAGATACCTCGTTTATTTAGAGATAATTTCACTTTGCAATGTAACATGCACATATTTCTTAGGTTATATAAATTTCTTTCTAATCAGAAATGCTAATTAAAAGATAGAGTTATATTTGTACTAGGTTATAAAACATACTATTAAATTAAATTTATCTTTGTAAAACGGAATTATGTTGTTTGCTAATTATAGGCGGAAAATTAACAATTGCAATTAACATTTATCGAAGATTTCTAAAAAATTATATATTTTCTAATGAGTTAGAACCAATATGCATACATGCAACTTTCAATCAATACCTTTTATTTCTGCCTCTCCAATTAATATAAAATTTTGTTTCTATATTGCACTACCTACCTTTGATCTTTCATATAATTAAATAATTAATTTTTTATTACTTTTTACTCTTTTTACACCTTTTTTTTTTTTTTTTTTTTTTTTTTCTAAATGATATTGTTTTCTGTTAGCTTTAAAACCAAGCACGTTTTCCTTCATCTTTTGTATTTTTTTAATTTATAATGTCTCAATTTGCAGGTCCAGATTTTTGGGGATTACTAAACCTTGAATGGAGTTTATGCAGCAAGGGTAGAAGGCAATCTCCCATCAACATTGATCCTGCAGGATTGTTATTCGACCCAAGTCTTAGACCATTAGAAGTCGATAAAATGAGAGTAAGTTCATTTTATTTTATTTATTTATTTATTTATTTACTTTAAATCTTGCAATCATCAACATGTTAATTGATGTTCCAACATTTGCTTTAATATTAGCACAAACACTGATAAAGACATAGATTATTTCTCTTACAATGTGAGTTACTTTGAAAATATTCAGGTCGAACAATTTATCAATATATATATACCCTGGTGGTAATGGACAACATGTCATTTTCTTTCTTTTCTTTTCTTTTTTTTTTTTTTTTTTTTTTTTTGGTGTGTGTGTATAAAAGAGTTAGCACCACATTCTTGACATGCATTTTTTTACTTTATTATATTAGTACACTATATCAATTACAATCTGTTAAAAAATCATATAGCAATTACTCCAAGGTGCAAAGAAATACATTTAAACATACATTTAAATTTCAGAAACATAAAAAAGTTACTCTCATGAAAAATTTCCTTTTTGTGACATGCTGTCATTTATCTCCGGGGTGCACACACACATACATACATATATATATATATATATATATATATATATATATATATATATATATATATATAATTTATCTATATATCCATAGATATAAATATACAGATAAGTAGATATATGCATACGTAGATACGTAGATATATTGTTTCAATTATAAATTGAAATGATTTCTTTTATTTTTAATCATGTTTAATGATTAAATATAACATTATTCAACTAAAATATTGGCCAGAAAATCCTGTTGTTTTTAGCAAATTTAAAAATGCTCGCTTTATTCTGCACTGTAAAAAATATGTCCTATTTGCTGCAAGACATTTTCTGTAATTACAAAAAATACGTTCTGACAACGTAATTTTTTTCGTAAATTACGCGTATTTTCGCAAATTACAGAGGATTTTTGTCAGGAAATAGGAGATACTTTTTAGAGTGTAATAAATATAACATAAAAATGACTGAAGCAATAACTAATGTTTTCAAAAGAGAAGCAGAAATAAAGAATTTTTTTTCAATTGTGTAAAGATATGGAACTTTTTAAATGTGCAGGTAAAACTGATATTTTTGTAAAAATAAACAGAACATGCATTCAGGAAAGTCTAAAATTAAGTTTAATTTGCGCTACGTAATTCCACTCTTAGAAATGATAGCACAAATTTCACCAAAAGAACAGTGCTAAATAGGAATTTTCAGTTGAAACTAATATTTGGTGCTAATTTTCACTAAATCAGTATTGTTTACTACTGCAGTGGCATCACTTAAATGGTGAAAGGTTGCAGCAAATTGAAATCATTTTCTTGATGAAATGTAGAATTATAGTTTTAACTGTGTCTTTATTATTATTATTATTATTATTTTGCTTATTATAATACTGTGTGTTTAATACATAATGTATATTCTCGTGTATGTATGCAATATATATTTGTTTATATAGCCATAGGAATACTTATTTTACAGTAATTATTTGTAATAATGAGTATTTTTAATCTTATTTCTATATTCACATTAAATAAACTTTAAACTTAAGGTAATTCTAAACATTCTTTTAATATAATATAACAAAGATATTTATTACAGTACAGCCATATCTTATTACACATTGCTTTTTTTAATTGCCAGTTTAAATAAATATTATTTTTATTTTTTTAATTGAAAATATTGGATTTATATATATTAGAAAGATATCGGAAGACAATCATTGAAACATTTGTCCTGAAAACGGTTGCATATCGAGTATTTTTATTTAAAAATTGTGTCTCATTGATTAAGAATGTTTGTATTATCTTCAAATTCTTCAAATTGCATGGCAATTTTTTCACATGAAAATAGAAATCTAAGTTCTTTAAAAAATCACTTTCAAATGAATAATGGACTTATCAGAAACCAATTTGAATATTTGTGAAAATATATATAAAAAAAGGAAACATATTCCGTAAAAAAGTCTTTTTCAATATAAAAGAAATATTTCACATCTCTGTATTCCTCTACACTTATTTTATGATAAATCAGAGTTAGGATTTACCGGTACTTAAAAAGGTCGACTAGTGATTTTTCCCTAGAGCGCTTGATTTAACTTTTAGATTGGTAATATTTACGGCCGTGTGAGGGAAAGGCAATCTAAGAAACGTTTTTCCTCGGGAAGGATATATACTAGTTTTATATATCGCAGAAGAGCTCTGAAGCGGAAATTCAGTAGATTGCGACTCTGGGACGTAAACTACGGTTAGGTTTTGAATTTCAACGTGAGCGCCAGAAAATTGCGCATAGAAATGATCGAAAATTTTATCGAGCGAGAGTTACTTCCTTTAGCGGCAGGCAGAAAATGCAATCTTCGCCAGAAAACGAAATTTGCGACTTGCTCTTACATTCCTTATTTTATTTTCCAATCGATATACCTTCCAATCCCCCTGTGGCCGTACTTAATCCCGTATGTAACTCTAATCCCAAAATTGATACGTCAACAATTTGTTCAAAACGTAATTTTTCGTCACAAAAGCTCCGACTTGCTGACGTTATTACCGAAATTTCTTGTAAGTAAACTTCAGATACTTCGATAAAAGAGGCGTTTTTTTCGGTTTTCATCTTAGATTTCCACTTTCAAATTTCAATCTCATTTTACGCCGATAATGCTCTCTTTTACTTTCTCTTTGTCTGTCTCTTTATGGAAGAAATATTAAATAAATTTTTAATGCTTTTTTTTTATCTGTTTATATTAGAAAGAAGTTCTTTTAAGACTCATAGACCTTACTAATATTATAATTAGTGTTGCTATTTCGCAAAGTTTATTTAAATAAATATATATATATATATTCATAAGTGTTTTATACATTCTTTGATTACAAATACTTTAAAACTTTTGAAACTTAAATTCTCCTGTTTAAAGCATAGTGCAAAACATAAACATTATTAGTGTTATGTTATGCCTGATATGCTGAAATAAATTTTCCAAAAATTCCCAAAATGTTTCACTAATATTTTACATATTACTTATAATTTACAAATTAATGCTTAAAAAATTATTTTTAATAGTTGAATTATTTTCTGAGTTCAATTCAATAAATAAATTTTTAAATGGAAAAATCGATTTATCTCTTGCTCTTTATATGAGTTAAAATATGATGACCTTAATTATTTACTTAAATCAATTTACCTAATTTAACTAATTATAATCACCGTTATTGATTGTTTTCAAAAATATTTTTTTTATATAAGCAAAATTCTTATTTTTAGCGACAAATAATTTACTGAGCTCTTGTGTTTCTATTAGTTAAATAATAAAAATAATATGGTGTGTCACTCACACGACTTTCTCTTACCCTGCATTTCAATACTATAAAGATATATTCCATATTAAGTCTTAAGATTAATACTGTAAGCTAATAAAGTTCAATGTACTTTTAAAACAATCTAAAATTGGTTTAGGATCAGGTTTGCTTGACATGTAATTCTGTGTGAGGGGAGACTACCACCACCTCAACTCCTCTTCAATTATTGTGCATATAATATATAATTATACAAAAAAAAAAAAAAATGCTATTATTAATTTCCCTTTAAACTTACCAATTTTGATCAAGTTTTTTAGCGGCAACCTAATACGAAATTCAAAATATTAAATTTGAATTTCCTAAAGTTATTTTTTTTAAGTAAGCTGATAACAGATATACATACAGATCAACAGCTAAAAATTGGACTTAGGGCACCTCAAAACGTAATATTATACAAAATATCAGAGTTGAAAATTCGAAAAATAGTTTGTTTACAGCTTGCATATGAAAAATTAATTTTGCTTCCTGAACAGTGGTCGTCGACATAGTGAAATGTAGCAGAGCACTTTTCATCAATTACATTCAATAGAGCAGAACTTTTAGCTTAATTTTAGGTTGCCCTGTATATTGTCTGTAATCAATATGCACTATAAACAATCTTGTGTACTTAAATTCAGTCTTACTTAAAAAACATCTAATACAAAAGCCATTAGATTTCCAGCAATTTCCAGATATAGCCACAAAACATCCAAATACTTTGGGTAACCCTGTAAATGAATGACGAATGATTTCCGTATCAAAACGTAATATATAACAAAAACCCACTTTTGAAAACTTGATCCAAAAACAATACATTGTCTACCATATGGGTAAGATAAAGTAAAAATTACTTTTATAATATTCCTCTATTGTGCTTTATTTTGAATACGTCAAATATTTTTAAATCAACTTATTCAGTTATTCATGAAACCCATTTACTGACATATATGTTCTACTCCATAAACAAAAAATATTCCTTTTCTACCATTTTAGATATTTATATTTGTTAATATTTTCATATCAATTTTCCTTATAATTACGTAATACAGCATCTTGATTTTAACTTAAAGTTTAATTCTTGTATTTAAAGTTTTTAAAATAAAATTTTATCATAATTTTAGTTTCAAATGAAAATATATCTTTTGCAACCGTTTAAGATTATATTTTGCGAGCACTATCCAAATAACAAGAATAAATATTTATTATTGAATTTTCTTTTTTAATAATTTTCACATAATCTGATAAACATAATAATTAAACTATAAAATTAAACATGAAGTTTCGTATGTTTTTAGGGCATATATTGTTATTGTTACATAACAACTACATTTCCCATTCATCTAGAAGATATTTAAAAAATTTAAGATCTATCGACGTTACGCTGACCAGATCAAAGTACCTTTATAATAGAGAAGCATTAACAATTGCTACAATTATCAAATTATGGATGTATGTTTTCATTCCTAATAAATAAGAACTAAAAATAAAGTATTATTGATTAATAATGTAGTTTCTACAATTTTTTAAAACTTAGAAAAATGCCTTCAAAAAAAAGGGCGTCCCCATTTGTCCCCAGAAAATGGGGACGTTTGGTCAGTATAATCTACGTGCATTTCAATTGTTGTACATTTACATGTGTTTACAATACTTCATCAATGCACTGAACAATGCATTTTGATGTAATGCTTTGACTTTAAAATGCAACATATCCCTACTTAAAATCAATGTGGTTTTTGTATATAAAAAACCACATTGTCCATTTAACATAACATCTTAATTTATAGAAGAAATAGTAACTTTGTGTTACATAAATAAACCTCGTCCTCTATAATTCCTTTACTAGAAATAATATCCATGCCATCAACCGTTTGCAATTTGTCAGGATTATTTATTTTCTGTAATGATACTAGTTTAAAACTATTTTTAAGCTTCTGAATATACTCAAATAAAGAACCACTCGTCACCAAACCAATCGACCGTTTGAAATAATGTTGTTCTAACCTTACTTCATGAATGGAGAGAGAGCTATAACATATTTGCGATCACAAGAAAGAAAACTACCTCTAAGTAACAAATGACTCTCATTATCTTTATCCTATGTGGCAGTGAAAGTCTCGTGACGTCATTAATCTAAGTTATATAGGTACACACAACACAGTATTTTTTCCATTACGTTAGAGATAGAAATCAATATATGGATCAATTCAATGGTCATTTCTTTCAACGGCTGTTGATCAGAATCTTTCTTTTGGTTTCATACGCAGAAGTAATTCAAATTAATCACTTTCCTTTTTTGAATTCGATATAAAGTGAATCTAAATATATTTCATGCTGCTTTATCAATATCTTTCATTATTTACAATGAATGAATAGAAACCAAATTTATTTAATACTAGTGATATGGTAAAATAATTGTATACATACAGCTCTTTTATGAAAGATACACTCAGAATACCGATAAATTGTGTATATATATTAGTTTTTAATATTTTGTTTATGTGCTATATATTACTTAAGATATAGAAAAAAATAAAATCATTGAAATAATTAGTGAAATATTTTTAAATTTGTAATCATTACGCTTTGTGTATTTTATAAATTCTCATATAAAATATTTTTGTTATTATCTTGACTAACCTCTTTTATTTTATTGAATAACTGCTTCTAAATTATTATATTTCATAATGATTTTTGACAATACAACACAATGTCTTCTATTTGAAATTAATTCTCTGGACGAAAAATTCACAATATCAAAACATTTACCTTAAATACCTAAAGAAATTATATTAATGAATGTGAAATAGTTTTTTTAAATGTGCATATATTTTATGTTTGTCTTTTTTTTTTTTTTTTTTTTTTTTTTTTTTTTGTCTTTTTTTTTCTTCGCAGTTATTTAAAAAATAAAAACGAAAATCTTCAACTTTTATTTTATATAACAGTGAATAGTGCATAATTTTGTAAACTAAAAATTTGATTTGATTTTGTTTCTTTAATAATTTATTTCACACTTTATGGCATAAAACACTTTCCTTGAGCATAAAGATTTTTATTAAATACTACAGGACGAATGAGTCAGATTTCTTTTTTTCTACAATCAATACAATTATTGTGAATTTTCATTGGATTTCCACAGTTCGCCCTTTATAAAAGGCTCCTCTACAAATATTCTGGAACAATATATATATATATATATATATTTCAGTTTTATTGAATTATTTTATGTATAAAATTGCTTATGAAAAGTAACGGTAGTGAAAATATAAAATATCGGCACAAAATTCCTTAGAAATTTTAAAAGGCATGTTAAAAGACAGTTATGTGATCAACTCTTGGAGCTGTATGAGGTCATACATAGGAAAATAACAAAGCCTGGAGCGAAACACAAAGAAGCGTATAATGGCTGATGCTTTATCGTGCAATATGTATTTTTAGTAATTGCTGTATGGGGCTGGCTTACGAACTGTTCGTCGGACTGTTTTAGGAACTTTTTAAGACCTGTACGTTCAGCGTTGATGATTTCATCCTTTTCCATAATTCCACCTCTTTTTACTGTGATTTTCCATGAACGGACTTGGCGTTATTTCTAGGGTAACTTTGAGGCCTTTATAAACATGAAAATTACTCTGATCTTTCAAATTAACAACGCATGTTTCCAATTATGTTTCGTTAAAACTCAATGTACAACCAGAGTGACAAAGCCTTATTTAAAGCCTTATTTCAAAGCTTTATTATCATCATCCACCGAATTGACTTTATAAGAAATTAAGCTCAGTAGTGTTGTACATTAGGGATACACAAGATGTTTCTTTATCTGTTGATGTAGCGCATACTCGATCTTTCCTTGATGAACATAAACATATTCTATTTCTTAAAATTGATTTTATAGACTAAAATCAAGCTTCTCCCTTAGTCAGTAACACTGATTGTAAAATACTATTTAATACCGACATTTGCTAATAATAGATTCATAAATAATTCATTGAAAAATAAGTAAACTAAAATAATATCGCCCTTTTTTTTTTTTTTTTTTTTTTTTTTTTAATGTTACCGAAAATAAAATCAAGAGTGATTTCAAAATTATAACCAGAAAGAAATTTACATATAACTAATTCAGATTTTTTTACTGAAAAGTAGTAAAATGCGCAAAACACACATTTCAAAATATAAACAAAATGACAGTTTTGAAACATATCACAAAAATAATAATAATAATAATACATATAGAAAATATTGCGGTCCCACCAGTGACCGATATGTTCTGTTTTTGAAGCTAATGGACGGGAAGTGCCGAGATGCGATTCTAGTTCACGCTAATTGACTTAGCCGTTCGGAGCTACCGTGGTTTCCTCTAAAACTCACATAAATACGGTCTAGGGTCCATTTGAAATATCTCCGTAGGAGACATTTCACCCAAGTCTTGAACACACGTGCTGTTATTCAATGACCATTTGGTCATTAAAAATAAATAAAAAATTATTAATTAATATATTTATTACAAAATTTATTTTTGCTGGCATTAAAATGCAATGTGTTAGATATTTTTTATCTATTAATCATTGTTTAAGATTTATAATATCCAGAATTTTATTATTATTATTATTATATTTAATTAATGAATCATTCAAATTTCTATGAATGATACAACTTAATACATTTATTGACTTTCATTTTACTACACTAATTTTATGTATGACATTTCAAAACATTTTTAAAAACAATTACAAATTTCGAAAAAAGGAAAAAATCTAAAATTAGTAGAGGAGATGAGTGTACCCAGTTTGAAAATGGAATTATTTACTATGATAAATGTTATTTAAAATTATTCTTCTTATTAAAAAAATAATGATAATTTCTATTTTATCTAATCTATAATTACTAATAAAACTGAAACAAAAAACTATTTTGAAAATATTTCTTATTTTTAAATTTTCCAATAAATAAATAAATCATTAATTTTTCATAAAATATTCATTACAATTCTTCATTAAATATTCGTTACATTAAATATTTATTGCAATTAAATGAAATGCATTTATACAATAAACATTAGTTTATTTAACATCAGAAGAAACACACATTATTTAAAACAATTGTTTCCTTTTACTCAGAATTTTTTGTTAAATTTTCGTAATCGGCATCTATAAATACCCTTTCATTGTCAATGTATGCAAACAGTGTTTTATTGTATAAGCTTTTTCATAATCCATTGAGAGTCGTCAACGTTGATTACTTTTATAATCATGATGTAATACGAAGTGAAATTTTGTTTAACACCATCATTATTTTGTTCGCAAAAACATTATTGAAGTTTTTCATTTTCGATAAAAAAAGGAAGATGAAACTTTATAAAAATTAAAAAGTGAAAGACTGATTGATTATCAGTCTATAAACCTAACGAAATATTTCATATTCATTGGTTGATAATTTCAAAGCACTTCAGTGAGATAAAATATGTTTAAAGCACAGCTGACAAGTATTTTAATTTTTTACAGCAACATATGTGCTTTTCAAAATATTGCTGTTGTTTTCTCTAAAAAAAATGCTGCACATTTGGCAGCTATGTTTAAAAGCTATTAAAATGTATTTCACTTCACAAATATTCATAGAATATAATTTACCCGATGTCTATTTAATAATGCAGTAAATGCTCATAAAATGTTGCTTGAGCCTTTTACATTAAGATACTTACTTTAATATCGTCTGTATAAACCAAATTTTATAAGATTTTAGATATTCATTTATTTATTTTTGTTTGTTTCCAATGTGTGTTGAGAAAAAGGATTATAATCTTTATTCTGATATAAATAAAAAAAGTAATTAACGTATTTTTTTATGAAAAGTGTAAAGCACAATCTCTTAAAAAATACTGCAGTGTAATAATTAGTGTAAAACCCAATAATTACACATATATGCATTCCTTATAAATATTTTAAATGTACATGAACTTTCAAAAAGAGAAAATGCACAAATTAACGCACAAAACCGGGTCAACAAAAGTATCAAAATCCTATTTTTATCATTGCGCAAAATATAAACTAGGTATCACAATCTTCAAAGATCATCAACCTTAATATCAGATAATTTTGCATTTTACTTTTTGTTGTTTGACGAGAAATTCAACCTGAAGTTTTAAATATTTGAGGAGAAATTCTGTCAAAGTACCACTTAAATAAATTTTTAACACAATCAATCTCTGCATTCATGACAAATCTTTTACAAGGGAGTTTTATAATAGGGCATTTTAGGTCAGATACTATACTGAGCTATTTTTTCAGCGATTTGCAATTCTGTATCAATAAAAAAGACAAATCACTTCCAAAGATTCCTATTAAAAATGACAAAATTATTTACACTGAATTTCACAAATTTCAATCATCTAATAGAAATAAAGATATTGAAATCAGGTTGCAATTAAGTATTTTATAAAAATCTTTAAAATAGTGTTATTGCTTTTAAAGAAAATTTCCTCAAAATAAGTGATCCAATTATATCTGAAATACATAATACATGACATATTGCTTTTGTTTTTAGTTGTTTTACTATGCTACTGTCACAGCTAATATCTGAATGTATGATATGAATTTAAATGCAAACGTCTGTATAATTATATTAACATTTCATAATTAAATATTCTTTAAAATTTATATAATAATTTCTTTTTAGTACGACAAGACTATTTCTTTCAGACAACGATTTTTTGTTGCCACACTTTCAATATGCCAGGATGTCTGCCAATATTCAATTTCACAATTTAATTTCTTAAACTATCTTGAAAATTTAGAAATTTTATTGATAAACTCACTAACCGCGAACATTCTTTTAAGTTGTTTCGAGAATAAGATTGATATATTTTTTACACCAACTATGTGAAAAATGACAGAGTCTGGAATTGAACACAGACCCTCCGCTTAACGTGCGGATGCTCTCTCACTGAGCCACCCTGGCTGATAACCAGCTTGACATTTCTCACATAATAACCGTTACATCTGCGCTTGCAAATATGATGACCTTGGCAACGGATATTATGTAAGAAATGTCGAGCTTGTTATTAGCCAGGGTGGCTATTTTTTATTTATTTATTACTATTATTACTATTTTAGTTACAAGAGTGTAATATATAAATGTCGAGCTTGTTATTAGCCAGGGTGGCTTTTTTTTTTTTTCTTGTTGCAAAATTGTAACATATAAATTAGTTTTGTCGTAATAAATAAAATTCTGCCAAAGACAGAATTTTTCTTTTTAATTTTTATAATAATATTTTGAATTTTGTGTCTTACCAAAATACGAGTAATAATAATAATAATAATAATAATAATAATAATAATAATAATAATAATACATATATATATATATTATTTATGTAATCGTGACTAAGCAATAAATTTCTTGAAGCTATTTTTAAAAATACAGTATCATCATTTTCGATAATATATATATATATATATATATATATATATATATATATTCCTAATAAATAGTAATGAAGATCGGTTTATTATTCCTAAAATAGTTAAAAACCCTTTTATGATTAATACCACGAATATTTTAGGAAAGCTGTACTAATATTTTCCACTTTCCCTAATCAAGATGTCTGACTTGAAAAAAAAATTTCTTTTTTTCATTTTTTTTACTTTGCAAAAGCTTTTTAAATGAATGCAGATTTTAAAAATATAGAAAAGAAAAATGTTTTCACTGATTTAGTTTTATAACTTAAACATAATTTAAATCATAATTGCAGCATTTTCCCTCATTTTTTTTAGCATAAATTCTAGGATGCAAATTTTTTGTACAACAATTTGAAACAGTTTTGAAGCCGTTTTTCAAATGCTTTTTTATTGTTTACTCAGTCGTAAAACGGAATTAAAAAAAAAGGCTACATTTTTCTTTTAAAAATATTCCCAATTTATGGTGTTAAGATATCAAAATTACTGTTTAGAGGGAAAAAAAAAGAAATAAGTAACTTAATTTGCTGAGTTATATTTAATGTATAACTGAAACTGAAGCGTATTTTTGTCTGACTATGTCTCGCATTAAATTTTATTTTAAAGAATAAGATGCAAAATTAAAATTAAATCATAAACCTAAGTTTTTTTTTTTTTTTTTTTTAATTCTATTTCTATTGTAAATAAATTTTAAGAATATTACAAGATTTCATAAAATAAATTTCTTTTTTAATATTGTTTCATTCTCGACTGACTTTGAGACAATTTCATAATAATATGAAAAAAGAAAAAAACAAATCTTAAACAAACAAAAATCAATTATTGTCTTAGATACAGTAGCAGCTATTGTTTCTTTAAAATAAACTTTTTTTTTATATGCAAACTAACTCAAAAAAAATTTTTGCTTTCTTATTTTTCTGTTTTTTTTTTTTTTTTTTTTTTTTTTTTTTTTAGAGCCTGTATGATTTTACTAAAAATAAGTTAAATATCGCGCTTTATTTTTAGGCATTTTTAAAGCATATTTTCTTTTTTCTTCTTTTTTTTTTGCGTGCTTTTCATTTGGTATTTTCTTTTATCATACAATGTTTATTTCTTTATTTATTTATTTGTTGTAGGAGTTGAAGTGCTAAATTTATATAGTTAAAATGAAATACAGTTTTAACACAATAGCTTTTTTCAATTTCACTAGATTGCAGAAACATACAATATATATATTTATCTATACTGATTCTATTAATATTTTTCACAAAGGGTATATTAAAATAGTTTTATGACTCTTCATTTTTATTTCTTATGTTTTAGCACATTTTATAAGTTAAACAAATACAAAATTCTAAACATATAGTTTTTATGTACCTTTAAAATGAAACGATATTTATTTATTTATTAATTCTTTGTTCGCTTGCAATACTTCGCCTCTTTTGTCAGTACAACAAAGTACATTATAGAATTAACTCGGTCACGGTTGAATTATAGAATTTTAGACTCTCAGTGATTTTTTTTTTTTTTACAATGAGTTCAAAACGTTTAGACTACGAATCAAATTTAGGATATTTTACTCATCGCACCTATGGGCTTAATGCTTTTTATCAGTTATACTTTCTCAGCAATAAGGTCAACTAACACTCCTTATTTTGTAAAAATAATCTTCTCTTAATTGATTTTAAAGTTATTAAATGGAATATTTTACTTGGTGGACTGTTGAATTTTACAAATTCAAAATAAAATATTAAAACTTTCAATGTGAAATACATATGTTGTTAATTTAATAAAATGGAGCACATTTAAACACAGGTACACATTTGGTTTTATACTTACTGATATGAAGCCTGAGTGATCCGAGGAGTGATTCAGTAAGTTATTCTAGACAATTCAAGGGCGAGTTAAATCGTTGCTAGCTGATATGTCCCTCCAATAGCAAGCTTGAAGTATGAAAAATACAAGCCTTGAAAGCAAGAAATGGTGTGGAATATATAAAAATTAAAACCTCATTAATTATAAAATCTAAATAGTCTGATATACGAAAATAATAATTATGTAAATGCATTGCATTTATAGATAAATTAACGAACTTCTTTTCTGTATTGCGATGAATAATAGCACTGAGCAGGAAAATTTTCACATGTGCAAGTCAAAAGAAATTTTAAATTGTATAACAATTTTTTTAAATGTTATGAAGAAATTTGTATTTTTTTGTTTTATAAAATCTCTATATTTCATTTTTTTTTCTTTTTTCGTCTATATATTTTATGTTCAACTACAAAAAAAGACTAATTGAAATATAGTCAGGGATGAGATTTCCGATCTTTATTATTATTTTTATTATTATTATTTTTTTTTTTTAAGTAATTAATTAATTGTTTATTGCATTAAATTTTCGTTCTACAAACTTTAATTTTACCTTTCTGCATAAAAATTCAGAAATATAAAAATCTGTAACTTTCTTCTATTACCTAAATAGGAATTATTATTACACACGTGGAAATTACTTGAGTTAAATGGTGAACAGTGGTCACTTTCTGTCAAGGGAAAAATAAAATTATGTTACCCCTAATAGAAGTATACTGTTTTACACGGTGTCATTAATGGAGGTAAATTTGTATTAGATCCTGTCGGTAAAATTTGAGACTGTGAAAATGTGGTCCTAATAAGAAGTGATCTATTGATAGTAATGGAAATTAAAAAAAAAAATAACTTTAATAAGAAAAAAATGTAATTTTTACATATATGTTTAATTTTATTAAATACTAGCAGGCTTTGCCCGCTTCGCTGGTCACTATATTTAAAGGAGACTCTTTTCTATATAGTTTTATGAAAAAAAAAAAGAGAAAATAATAATAGTGAAATCGCTCAAAAGTTCGCTTTGGGTTCCCGCTACCTTCGGCAGCGCCTTGTTCGTCCTCGCATTCTGCGATACCTGTCCCTATTGCCTGCGACAATGACTTACCCGTGGGCTTCCATTTTGGTGCTTATCATATATGACAATTTCGATACGGACATTTTCGAAAATTTTGAAGTAGCCCTTTATATTTTAATCCTAGTTATATATGAGCAACATTATACGTGATGTACATAATATTTGCTTTCAAGTTATTCTCTATATTTATTTGATTTAATCGATCAACCATAGAATGACAGCAATTTCAAGCCAAATATAATATTACAATATGCTATGATCGTCTACTTCTATCGCATGAGACAATTATTATTATTTTGTGGTTATATATACTTCATGCTTGGTTAATAGTAGTTGGTATATAGAAAAATAAATAAATTAATATGTAAACTTCATCATGGTACAGCCTTAATGCCCTTGGCGACTTTTAAATTTTTGTTGCCGTTTTAGACCAAAATATAATTTATGCGATTATTGTTCCTATACGCAAGCGAAGTGTGACGTCACTGACCGTCCGTGGATGCAAGAAAATGATTTCCTATGTTAATCGTCCATTGGATGTTTTGTAAAAAATGATTAAAAATCGAAGAAAAATATTTCCCGATTTTAATCCCCATATTTGGGTACATGTATGTATTAGTTATAATGTGCATGTGTTAGATTGAGTTATTTTGCTGTCAAATTGACAAAATTTTAATTTTAAATTTCAAAACTCTGTCGTTCTTGGCGCTTATTGTGTTTGGTGATCAAAAACGTAATACGAAAATATACATGCCAGATGTATATTTTCGTAATATGCATTGTACGAAATATTGTTTCATATTATTTATTACTGTCTTAAAATAAGTTGTTAAAATAACCATGATTTTTGAAAGGAATTAAATTATGTTCGCTAAATAATTTGGCGATATTTTATTTTTCTACCAAGGATGACCGATATCAAATCTATTCCGCTACAACATATTAGTATCTTATATCAGATACTTTATTTAGACATTTTAAAACACAACAACCAACTCCACAAAATCAGGCTCTCAAATCATGAACTACATCAAAAACTACAATATCTCAACGTCAGCGAAGATCATCAAAACTATAATATACCGAAGATCAGTCGATGTCCATTGCTCTACGGAACAAGATGCTCAACAACTAATGAAAGACTTGAAAGCGATAGATGAAATTAATGACCATCTCATAATCAAGACCAAGCCAAACCCAAAACATCGGTTCCTAGTGGTAGGCCTCCCAAAAGAGATTGAGGAACACCAACTACTTAAATACCTAACTGAACACTGTGGCATAGAAACAGAAGAAGATGACCTAATAGAAATAATCAGATCACAGCCATCAAGACACAATGAACTACAAAATTGGGTGATCCAGGCTCCGGCCCCCCTAGTAGAAGCTTTCATTAACTCAGGGGCAATTCAAATAGGTCTACTTTGCATTCCAATAAGACCCCTAACACAAGTTCCTAAGTGCTTGAACTGCCAAAGTTTCGAGCACTCAACAGCAGTTTGTACAAGTAACACCTTTTGCTCACACTGCTCGGGCAACCACAAAAATGACAAATGTGACCTGCGGCCAAACTGCATTAATTGCCAGAGGGAAAGCATGAGCAGACTAAGAAACGACAGGCTCCCACCACTACGGTCAAATCATCCAGCCTACTCTAAGACATGCCCAGTGTACATAGAAAAGTACAGACAGCGAAGAGAGGAGCTCGATCAAAGGTTCCCCCTGTCTACAAACAACCCACCTAGACTTTCCAGAAAGGATGCAGCCTTTAAAAAGAACCATGAGCTTCAATCTTCGTCCAGGCCCGGCAGCAACAGACGACAAAACCCATCCTCATCAAGATCTCGACTAGCCCAACGACAGCGCTCTCGCCCAAGAAGTGACAACAGAGAAGAGACCACCAGCCAAAGTAGAGGCAGAACAGCCAACTCAAACTCCCGTCCGAACAACAACAGAGAACAGAATCAGCAAAGTAACAGCGAATTCACCCCTGAAGCAGACTTCCAGTACAACGGTCAAGAAGGAAGCCGAGGACCAGATCCAGCTTGGCCAACGCTCCCTTTACAAATGTTCCCCTTCTCACAGATGCAACAACCTAGTCCAGGCTACATTCCGCAGCTACTTATGGATTTCATGAGACAACAAGCTTTTTCCTCCTTCAATCAAGCCACCTATCCTAGAGCCAGTAGGTAAGCAGTATTTCTATGCCTCTTTCCCAGGTTTAACCAACAACTCCCAGTATAATGCTCTCTTTAAATGAAGAAAGATTGCCTTCCTCACCCCCCCATGATGCAGCATCCTCCTCAAAATCTAAATCAAAATCAAAAGAAAAAACATCTTTCAATAACCTTAGTTTCCTGCAGGTCAACCTCAACAATTGCAAGGCGGCTAACTCGGCGGCTCAGGAGTACATGGAGAAAAACTCCATAGACATTGGGCTGCTGCAGGATGCGTACTGCACTGTTGAGGGTGATTTGTACGGATTCCCATCCTCTTGGCCAAGTTTCAGCTCTAATCAACACTCAGCCCACATTGTCATCAATACACGAAACCTTAACTTTACCCATTTACTCACAGGGGAGAATTGCGTCTTCCTCACGTTGACCACGAATGAAGGTGAGCTGAGGTTTGGCAGTGCTTACGCTGCCCCGTCTGCAGATTTTGAGGACTGCATGCAAGAGTGGCAGCACATTATTTCACAAAAAACACTCTTTCTATGTGGCTGCGACCTAAACGCTAACTCCCCGCTTTGGTGTTCTCCAAGCGAGGACGCGAGGGGTAGCAGCCTCATAGAATTCATAGCCTCGAATAATCTCAGCATAGCAAACATTGAAAATTCACAACCAACATTCCAGAGAGACAATGCGAGAGGCTGGCCAGATTTCACAATCGTAAATCCTAAGACCTTCGCCAAAATTAACGACTGGTCAGTCCTCGACATACACAACAATTCAGACCACAATTACATCACATATTCAATCACCACTATTCCTACGATTACACTATCCAAGAGATTCGCCACAAAAAATGGCAACTTTAAGAAATTTTGCAAAATTCTTCAAGAATCCGCCTCAAACCTAGAACAACATATAACAACGGTAACCAACACAAATGAACTCGAACAATTCACAGTCAACTTAATCAACACAATCCACTCAGCAGCCTCCTCGGCATTTAAACTGAAGAAATCGGGTCGGCGGTTCACCTACAACTTCTGGTCCCCCCAACTCAGATCCATGCGGAACAAGCTTACAGCCCTCAGGAGACAACAAAAATACCTTGCTCCAGAATCCATCCCCCTTCACAAACAGAAAATAAAACAACTCTCAGCTGAATTCAAAAAACAAATCAACACGGCTAAAAACACCGCATGGAGAAAGTTCTGTTCAACACAAACAAACGCTTACGGCACAGCTCAAAAATTTTACAGCAATAAGTTTTTCACACCCACTGAGCTGAAACTGGAACGTCCTCCAGCCCAGTCCTCCAAACGTAACAACCTAGAGCACCTTACTGAAGCTTTATTCCCAACAAGTAAATACGCAAACTTCAACGCACCAACCTTCTCGTCTCCCTTGGATGACCCCTTCACGGAGGCAGAAGTCAAAGCCATTCTGCATAGTTTTAATGTTAACAAAGCTCCTGGTCCAGATCATATAGATTTCAAAATTCTTAGACATACCTATTACACAATCCCTCACGTTTTACACAGCTGGACCAACTCATGCCTTAACTTGGAGTACTTTCCGGAGACCTTAAGAAAGGGGGAAGTGGTGTATTTCCTAAAGCAAGGGAAGCTTCCCTCTGAACCATCCTCGTACAGACCGATCTGCCTCCTACCTACTCTTGGCAAATTATTAGAAAAACTAATAGTATCTCGACTAAATTACCATCTCGAATCTAACAACCTTCTCCATCCTAATCAGTACGGGTTCAGAGAGGGCAGATCCTGCGAACATGCTTTGCAACATATTAAAAGCTCCTGCGCCGTAAACTCAGAGTTAAGAAAATACACTACTTTGGTCTCCCTAGATATTAAAGGAGCGTTCGACAACATTGAATGGCCACACATTCTACACACATTAATAAAACTTAACTGCCCGAGAAATATCGCGGGGGTCATCAGCTCGTACCTCTCTAAGAGAAAGATCCAGGTCAACTGGGGTGATGGCTCCACAGAACTGCCTCAGACAAAAGGCTGCCCTCAGGGTTCCTGCCTGGGTCCGGTTCTGTGGAATCTAATAGCAAATGATATCTTAACAAGAATGAATACAGAAGGATATGACACATGTGCTTACGCTGATGACTTCTCGGTAATTCTCTCGGGAAGGGTGAGGACTGACCTGGAGAACCAAGCCAAGGGCGCACTTTTCCTCTTCAGTAATATTCTCAACGAACTCGACCTAACTTTATCTACCTCAAAAACACAAGCTCTGACCTTCGCGTTCCCCAAAGCTCTCAAACGATCTCCTGTGATGAGGATCAACGGCGTCAGTGTTCGCCACGTCCAAAACCTCAAAATCTTAGGCATAACCGTCGACAGGAACCTCAACTGGACGGCTCATATAAACGACCTAAAACTGAAAACTATGTCCCACTATCATAACGCCACAAAAATGGTAGGAAAGAGGTGGGGAATCTCTACCTCCTTCCTCAAAATATGGTACTATTCCATCATAGACAAGATCTTGACATATGGCGCGGGCGTCTGGGGAGGTCACCTGTCGGCGGCAAACAAAACCAAACTCGACTCAGTACAAAGACCTTTTATCCTTCAAATCACCCGAGGTTATAAAACTATCTCCACTGACGCCCTGACCGTTGTCACAGGAATTCCTCATGCCCACCTACAACTTCAATACTGCTATCAAAAAACTAATATTCTTCAATTAAATAATACTCAGATTGCAAACTCTCTTTTACCTAATCTAAATATACAATCCCTTACAAACAGCTGGAATATCCATCCGGCAAAGGATGTTGCATCTTCTCTCATCAACTGTAATATTAATAGCTTTTCTCCCCTAGCTCCTGTGGCAATCTTCACAGATGGCTCCAAGACTGAACACGGAGTAGCAGCTGCACTCTGTGCCCTTAACAACAATGAAACCATCTTCCAGTGGTCCTGCAGGCTCGAAAACCACAATTCAGTCTTTCAGGCGGAATTATTTGCCATCCTTAAGGCTGTCGAATGGGCTGAGGAAAATGCTCACTCTTACCCAAGTATTAACATCTTTAGCGACAGCCTTTCGGCCCTGCAAGCCATTGCCCGCTACAGGAGCAGGCACCCCATAATATTGAAAATAAAACATAAACTCTATAACCTAAAATCCATCATCTCCCTGGCACACGTTTCTGCCCACAGGGGTGTCGTCGGGAACGAAATGGCAGATCATTTAGCAAAAACTGCCACAGAACATGCAACGATTGATTTTCACTTACCCGCCCCCCCTTCTTATGTAAAATCTAGACTCAAGGACAAATTAAAACAAAATTGGCAATCCTTATGGGATAACTCCATCAAAGGCAGATATACTTATAACCTGATCCCAAATCTTACTTCAAACACTTGGACCCTTACTCCCCCTATCACGGCCTTTCTCACGGGTCATGGCCCATTTCAAGCATACCTTTATAGGTTCAACCGACGACGCTCACCCCTGTGCCCTTGTGGTGAGGAAGGCACTGCTTCCCATTACTACTTCAACTGTTCCCTTACCTCCAGTTTTCACCTACGAAACCCATCCCCAAGACCAGTAATCTGGTTAGATAATATTATCACCAGACCCTCCCTAATCCAAAAACTAAATAAAATCTACGCACTTTTAGAAGATATTACTAATTTAACAGATTAACCTTCAAGCTTCTTCCTACTGGCTCAGGTTGCAACCTACAATTGTGATCATCCCAAGTCACTCAGTTCTGCAGCACGACTCCAAACTGATATAGCAACGTTACCAAATTAACCACTGTTGCCCCTTGTCGCGTGGGGTGAAAGCCCGGCAACAACATGCAAATGTCAAAAAGACTTTTATCAATGCTCCTAAACCAACTCAAAGACAAAAACGAATGAACTGTAATACTTATTTATGGACTCAGCTAATGAAATCATAGATTAAAATTCTCATTGCAAAGTCTTAAAAAAAAAAAAAAAAAAAAAAAAAAACTATTTATTCCTCCTTGTGCCCTCTGTCGCGTGGTGTTTAATCCCGGCACACCTGCTATAAATAAATTATCGCCCTCTGTCGGTTGAGGCTCATTGCCTGGCGAATTTTGTAAACGCTTGTTGAATTCTCAATAAACGTTCGGAGCAGTTCCCTCTGTCTCGGACACTTGTTGCCCGAGACACTGAAGCGCTCAACATCGCTCCAAGAGCGATGAGCGGGGACTGTCCCCTGTTCAGACATTTTAAAACAAATTTGACTTCAAATTATGATAGAATATTTATCATTTCCCTTTTAATCAGTATATTAGTTGGATAATGTGTAAATATCATCCTTTGAAATGAAATATTTGTGTTTTCAATCGAATATGGAAGTTTGCCATTTTTTTTTTCTAGAGTTTTGAAATTAAAAATTCAAATTTTCTCAATTTTATGACAAAAATAACTTAATCTAATGCATGGACATGATAACTAATACATATCTATACCTAAATACGGGGATTAAAATCGGAAAATATTTTTCCTCGATTTTTAATAATTTTTTTACAAAAAATCCAATGGGCGTTTAACATAGGAAATATTTTTCTTGCATCCACGAACGGCCAGTGACGTCATCACTTCGCTTGCGTATTTCTTTCTATCTTTTCCTTGGCGAAAAATGTCCGATCTACTTCAGCATCAAAATTATAAAAAAATGTCAAGAATTATCAATAAGAAAATACCTTTAATATATTGCTGAATTAGCGTTTATGCCAAGCGTGTTTCATCCGCCATACTAAAAAAAAAAAAAAAAAAAAAAAAAAAAAAATCTGAAGTTGAGGTATATAAAAAAACGCTGTGAAATAAAATTCAGAAGAAATATGTTAGATTTGTAATATTACTATTTTAATTTAAAATTATAAAGTGTCATTTTCTCATCGACCAATTTAACATTTAGTAATTTCTTATTTTTCGCTTGAAAGCATATTTCATTTTATGCTGAAAACAATAAATAAATACATCTCGTAAACTTTTTTTGGCGACAATTAAAAATTTAAATGGCTTATATTAAGTCAGTATAAGTCAATAAGTTTATTATTTTCATATTTTAATTAATTTTAAAGATTTTTTCAATTTTTTTTTCCCTAAACCATCCCTGACCTGTAAGGAAAAAAACAAAAAAAAAAGAATGATCGAAATCGGTCAAGCCGTTTACGATTTTATAAAGGACATAGAGACAAACATTCATTTTTATATATATAGATTATTCATCTTAAGTTCTTATCCAAAAGTCTATTTTATCCATTATATATAAAGACGCAAAATTATTTACAAACGGAAAAAAAATTCTATAAATAGCCTACATTAAGATACATATAAACTATTTATTGTTGTACTATGCAAGTATTGTTGTATATATCTGCCACTAAAATTTATTGTTCAACATTTTCTTTAATGATTGCTATTTAATTGACGTTTTTATTTTCAGGTTAACGGCATTATAACAAACACAGGACATGGTGTAGTTTTCCGCGCTACGCCTTCAACTCCTGCTGAAATACTTAATATATCTGGTGGACCCCTATCGTACACGTATCGTTTTAGCGAAATTCATATCCATTTTGCAAAAGTCGATGACAGAGGCTCTGAGCATTTAATAGCTAATTACCAGTTTCCCGCTGAGGTAAGTTTCGCTTAATTGCAATTGCATTTAAGAACTATAGAAAAAGCTAAAATCGTAATTACTTTAAAAGAAATTGTGTAAAATAAACAAATATTAAAAAGATTCAGGACTTAAAACGTAACCAAAACATATTTTCTGGTAGGTATAAGGTTAAAAGTAATTCTTCTTAAAAAATATATATATATATATATATGTATGTATGTATGTATGTATGTATGTATGAGAGCTGTCCGTAAAATATCCGGATTTAATTTATAACTAAAAAAATGTAATGGATGTACATGCTTCAGTTTAATTTCCTTCAAAGTATCGTCCTTGAGATGCAACACACTTAACCCAACGTTGTTGCCCCTCTTGGAAGCAGGATTGGAAGTCGTTCTTTGGAATGGCCAACAGATGTTCGATCGCTTTTTATTTGATGGTCGTCACATCCTCAAACCGTCGTCCTTTAAGCGATTTGAACGGCGCCCTGTTTGGTGCCAAACTTTGGCAATTTGAACGGTGCCATGTTTGGTTAAAAAATTTCGCTTTTCCAAAGAAAAAAAGAAACGCTTAAAGGAAGACGGTTTGAGGATGTGACGACCATCAAACAAAAAGCGATCGAACAGCTGTTGGCCATTCCAAAGAACGACTTTCAATCCTGCTTCCAAGAGTGGCAACAATGTTGGGTTAAGTGTGTTGCTTCTCAAGGACGATACTTTGTAGGGGATTAAACTGAAGTATGTATATCCATTATATACGGACAGTCCTCGTATGTATTAGAATATAAGAATAGAAATGTTACGTTTATCTAGTTAGTATTAACCATATTGCATTTGCATTGACATTATTTTCTAAATGAAATTTTATTGCAAATCATTTTTTGTATATTAAAAGTTTAAAAATTTTTTTTTAATGAAATTAATTGCTATTTTATATTTAATTATAAAATTTTATTTAATAAAATATCAGTTGCATGGAAAGCAATGATGGAATTTGCATATAATTGCGAGTTATTTAAAAAGCTTATCACAAAAAAAAAATATATATATATATATATATATATATATATTTCTGACTAAAAGTTTTTATTAATATTAAACAATGTCAGTTTGTTTTATCTATAACTGCTTGATTTTATTAATATTATTATTAACTTGGATCAAATCAGTAAAGGTTAAGACTTATGAAATTTCCTTAATCTCGAGTGAATTTTAGAAAGATAAAATGCGAGGATGCAGTAAATCTTTGTATCTAGATAACATATCGCAATCTTTATAAGAATATAGATTTTCCTAAATAATCATAAACTATAATACGGCATAAAAATATGCAATTTTCAGTCTTCAGAAACAATTATATATGTATATATATGCTTTTTAATTAATTACGAACTGTTTCTTGTAATAAATAATTGTGACCATTGATAATATAGGTTACTGAATGTTATTTCATGTCCCTAGTCATTGATGATAGCTGAATAATTTATTTTTTAAAGTTTGAAAGAGGAGTTATTAGTTTAATAAATAAAAAAAATAATAATATAACGGCGATGGAATTTCATGGGCGCTTTAATGGACTATTAATCTAATGATATACCATAAATTATATAGCAATTTACGGCATAGAAAATTACTTGACTTTAGTTATTATTCAATGATTATTAAAAATGTTATTTAATTCATTAATCCGATTATGAGTATTTAGTGATGAAACATAACTTAATTGCAATTTTATACTCTCCATATGGGTTCAAAAATAAAATACTTAAAACTTTCTTTAATGGTTTAAGCATACTTGCCAACATCCTAATTAATATTCCGTAGTGTTGTTAGTCCCGCCCTCTTTTTCACACCAATAAAATTTTAGAGTAATATTCTCCAAATGCAATTACGATTAAATAAGAAGAAAAATATTCTAAAAAATATACTGGTGTGAAAAAGAAGGCGGGGCTAACAATACTAAGGAATATTAATCAATATGTTGGCAAGTATGGTTTAAAGATAATCAATGGAAATAATTATGCTAAAAAATGATGCAGGGATTAAAACCGATTGGCTTCATGTGGGTCGTAGACCTTGGAAGATTGCCCTCCGTGAGTTTCTTTACTAAGCTAAAAAGAATTTACATTTAAAAAACTAAAAAAAATTAAAGGGTATTTTATTAAAGAAAGGATTTTTCTTCTTGAATAGAAAGTGTTTTTAGTGCATCTTCTCAATATTAATTTTATTTTGATTCAAATATAATCAACTATTGTGCTTCTATTGCTAGCTAAATATAAAACAGTATAAAACAGTAATATATATAAGAAATATACAACTAAAATGTCAAACAAAATGTGCAAATTTTGAAATTAAAATAAGTCATTTTAAAAGCTAAATTGTTTTATGTTTCAAACATAAATATTTATATATATATATATATACATATATAAGATATATTAAACCTTCATGTTTTAAAAGTAAATGAAATAATCAATCACTCTTTTAAACAACTTTTAAACAGGGAAAAAAAAATCAATAGATTTTATTCCTCAATCCCTAAAATAAATAAATAAAATAACGAAACACGGTTTCTTTTCACAGACACCATTTCTTAAAATACATTTTGTAAATAGTGATACACATTTTTTGTTCCATGTTAGAATGTGCTCACACAACATCCCCTGAAAATAAATTAATATGTATCTAAACTACGTCAGTCGTAGAAAAGGCTTTTTTAATTTTTTATTTATATTTATTTAAAAGGTATAAGTAGATAAAATGTCTATGCTTTTAGAATTTTCTTGATATTAATACGTCCCAAATATATGAACAGAAGAAAAATAACGCTTTTGTTTGTTCATTTCACTTGAAATATTTATATATCTTATCATGAAATAAAAATATGTTTAGCTGAAACTAGTAAAAAAATGAAAATTATGTTATGTTCAAAACATTTAGTTAATTTATGTTTATGAGAAAAATTGAGTTGTATTGCGTTTAAAACACAAATATTTATTAAATATGCGTATATATATATATATATATATATATATATATATAAACAGCAAGGAAAACAGTAAGAGTTAAATATATAATTAATCCTCACTCTTTTAGAAGTAAATGGGAAAAGTAATCACCTCGAGTATGAAACTTTTTGGCCATGGAAACTGAAAATTTTCCTGTATGAAGCATTATATATGGAATTACCTGTTAAAAATAATCAACTGAAAGAAGTGTTTTTGTATTAGATTTCTTCTGATATACGTTTTAATACATTATTACCCTTCTCCCTACACCCCCTGCCCCCCCAAAAAAAATAAATAAAAAAAAATCGTTAACTACAGTTAACATTTAAATTCTATCTTTCCTCGAGTGTGTTTTGTTCGTTCCTTATCATACTATACGTATGGGAAACTTAGGTAAAAACGAAAAGTTACTACGTCTGTTTTTTTTTTTTTTTTTTTTTTTTTTTTACGTTTTTAATTTCTTTGAGGTGTGAGGGATCCAAAAATCATGAAATTGGTATGGTGTCCGTCCGTAGGGATCCACTTTGTTAGTTTGTTAGACTGTGTGCACGACGTCTCAAGAACAAATATTGGAAAAGAGGTCACACCAGTTTTAAAATATCATATGTTACTCTGGCGAGAACCCTATTTGTTTACAAAATTATAATATGAAAATTTTGTTATTGGAAATTTAAGATTTTTTTTAATACTGAGAGAAGTGTACTATGAGAAATATTTTCATCGTTAAGATTACGGACTAGTGTTAAAACAATTTTTGAATCCTGGACAAAGCATGGATGTGTTGTCTCTGTTAGGGTAGCAATAACTGTTCATTGGGTGCTCCTTCACAAATGATCATCAAGTCGGCAAACGTGCGGCTAGTGCTTAGTCGCAAGTGCCGCACCATTGAAAAAAATATACTTTAAAACATCATTGACTGTGAACATTACAATTTGAAAACTTCGTATGTTAAAGAAATTTACGATTTTCTTAACATGAGAAAACAGGGCAAAATTCCGCATCAACATGAATTATAAGAATTAGTTTAATATAAAAAAGTTTCACAGGTTTAGTTTTATAATATCATTTATGACAGTGGCAAAATTATCATTACCAATCGGTATTTTTAGTACTTCGTACGTTATTTGAAATTTACGATTTTCTTAACATGGCACCATAAGGTAATATTTTGTATAGACTTGCGTTATGGAGATTATTGAATTGGAAATACTATGGAGTTGAATGAAAGATAAAATATTGATGTGATCCGAATAAAATGAAACATTCAATTAGGATAAGAAAAATGAAACGAAGTGGAGTTAGGGTAACCTAGTAGGTGCGGCATGTCATTCTGTGACCGTCCAAATTATTGGTTAACTTAATTTAAGACGAATGTAATGTGCCTATAGTAGAAATTTAAGAGAACAATTATATGATGGAGAACTGAACAAAGTCCACCTATGCCAACCAGTTTATATTAGTATAGCCTAGTTCATTCTATGTTACAATGTTCTTGGATAGAATTCCTTGAAACGTTTTCTGTTTGCTTTTCAACGCGGATGTAACCTAGTGTAGTGGAACCACTACTTTCATCATTTTTAGTTTTTTTTTTTTTTTTTTTTTTTTTTTTTTGTTCATACCTAAATATAAATATAGATAAATAAATTAAGTTTTAAATCCTCTTTTAAATGTGATTGCCGTCAAAATAGTTAAACACATCACAATGATCTGAATAAATAGAAAATTCTGCTTTTGTTTGGGTATTTTTCCTAAGTTATGTCTAAGCCTTATCTCTGAAATTTATATCATTGAATTTAATTTTGTTACTTATTTTATGCAAAATAAATTCTTAATAACAATAAATGTTTTACTTGAAAATAGCTATTTTTTATTCTACTTTATTTTTCTAATTACATAAATTCTAAAACCTTTTATTGTACAGTTTTCTAAGTTAATTTTAACATTTCTTAGAAGAATTTAAAAATAAAATTTTGCATGCGTTATAATTCAACTTTCCCTAATTATACAGCTCTTTGTAACATAAAAGATTAAAAGTTTCAATTTTCATTTTCAGTTTTTCAAACGAAATAAAATATTTTGAAAACACAAAGAGGCGCTGAATTCTTACTTTTTATTTTTAATAATTCTAAACTTTTCATTATACTGCTAAATGAATGGTTTTGCCTTAACAAATTAAGTACGAAACAAAATAACAAATAAACAAATAGATAAATTAAAGTATTAACAACTGAAAATAAAAGAGAACAATTAGATATTAGCGGAATATATGCAATTATTTCACAACAACCAATAAAAGCATTTTAATTAAAAGTAGAGTATTCACAAAGCTTCTGAACTTTTACTTTTTGAAAGAATTTTTTTAAAAAAGATCTTTTTATTGTTTGAAGGCGTGCTTTTTTTATTGAATTCAAGAAGAGGCAATTGAGGCTTCATTTTCTTCTGTGGAATTTTCATTTTCATATTTTATTTTTTGAAGATGCCTGAAGAGAATCTTAGCATTTTTTAGCATATGAGGTATAAGAAACTATGCTGAATTTTAAAATAATCTATATCATGTATGCTAATATACATATATATATATATATATATATATTCATTCTTAGAACGAAATGAAATGAATTATTCATTAATTTAAAAAGATGAGTGTTCTTTATTTTAAAAACTAGTAATATAAACTTTGAAATGCAATTTTGTAATTTTTCGTAAATTTACATATTTATATTTTATTGTTTTTTGTACGCGTTTCTTTTTTTTTTTTTTTTTTCTTTTTTTTTTATTATTTATTAGGAATTGAAATTCTCTGTTCTTTTCCTAAGTTTAAAACATCTAAATAAACTTCATATTTATCGTGCTTATTAAACTTCATATGATCAGTATTTAATTAGACTGAAATATGTATATACTAAACTACATAAGAGAAAACAATTATACAAGCTATATCATAGAAGCCAAAAATTTAATTTATTCCAGAGCATTGTCATAGATGCCAACATTTAAATTTATTCCGGAGCATTTTTAGCCCCGCCTGTATCCCATACCACTTACTTTTTAAAATTATTTCTTTCTATTTTATTGAAATTTTATATTGGAGAAATTCTTTTCTATAAATAAAGTGGTACGAAATAAAGGCGGGGCTATAAATATTCCGGAATAAATTAAAATGTTGACATCTGTGCATTTTTAGTAACCACTATTTTTCACACAACTTATCTTGAAAGGTATTTTACTTCTTACTCAATTGTAAATACATATTGGATAAAATTTCAGCATAAAAGTTGCGGTAGGATAAATGGGTGGGTACTACCAGTGTTCCTGAATAACTTAACCTTTTGCTCTCGGCATATTTTCCTTGAGACACGCCTTTTGGCGTTCCTTTAAACCGTCACACGCATAGTTTCCAACTTACTACCTTTTAGCTACCGAAAAATTGTAATAATTTGTTTTATTTTACTTCATCATTAAATAAAATAAATCTTTCTGTTAAAATTTTCCGGTAGCCAATAGGTAGCCTATAGTTACACGTTTTAGAAAAATAACACTTCATTTGCAGAGGAACATCTAAAGGCGTGGCTCGATTTTTTAATGTACCCTCAGAAGGGATATACGAGCGATAAGGGTTAAAATGGTATGTTTGCCCGTCTACTATAATAGAGATGCATTGTAAACTGCCCGTAAAATTTAGAAGTTAAATAATAATTATATTTTTTATAATAAGCTAAAAAAAAACGTGAAGAGTATGAATAATGATAGTTTTGAAAAAATTATGAAAATTCCAGAACTGAAAAAACTTTTCCAAACATGAATGGAGGCTTGCATATGCAAATGGGGAGATGCTGCATACGGGGAATTTCCAAATATATACAGGGTGTGGTAGATAAGTAATGAGACTCAGTCTAGAAAAACAAATTTATTGATCCGATTTGTACAAAACGTTAATATTCTTCAAAGTACTCGCCTTGGGCGTCGACACAACGTTGCCAGCGCGTTTTCCAAGCTTCATAGGCCCCACTGTAGTCCGTTGGAGTTATCCCAGTTAGTGCCTTCGTGACAGCACGTTGGACGTTCGGAATATCGTCGAAACGATGACCCTTCAGGCATCTTTTGACCTTCGGAAATAGGAAGAAATCAGGAGGACTCAAGTCAGGGCTGTATGGTGGCTGTGGCAGAACTTCAACTCCAATTCGGGTCAAGTAGGAGGTCACGAGGAACACTGTGTGCGCCGGAGCGTTGTCGTGGTGGAGACGCCAGCGTTGAGCAAGGTCCTGTCGCTTCCGTTTGACGGCTCTGTGCAATCGCTGAAGGACTTCTTTGTAGAATTCGGCATTCACAGTTTTCCCCTGAGGGACAAACTCTTTGTGAATTAACCCCCGCTTGTCAGCATTGTCTTGACGCGGGACTTTGACATTCTTGCTTTCTTCGGCCGCGGGGATGCCGGTGTGTGCCACTCCGAGCTCTGGGCTTTCGTCTCCGGGTCGTATTGGAATGTCCACGATTCGTCGCCTGTTACTACGTTGTCTAAAAAGTCTGGATTATTTTCCAATTCATTCAACATCTCACGGCAAACGTCCACTCGTCGTTGCTTTTGTTCGGTGGTGAGCACTCGGGGAACCAATTTTGCGCAAACTTTCCTCATCATCAAATCTTGCGTAACAATTTGGTGAACCGTAAATGTATTCACGGAGACCTCATCGGCGATCATTTTGAGACTTAAACGACGGTCGGAGTCCAGGAGTTCTTTCACTTTGGCCACCGTTTCATCCACACGACTCGTTGAAGGGCGTCCAGATCGTTCCATGTCTTCAACGGATTCCCTCCCGTTTTTAAATTCATTAAACCACCGGAACACATGAGCTCTTGATAGGGCGTCCTCTTTGTAGGCCTCCATAATCATAGCAAAAGTTTCCGAAGCAGTTTTTCCCAAGCGAAAGCAAAATTTGATTGCATACCGCTGTTCTATCGAGCGATCCATCTTCAGCATTTTCACAAGTGTCACGTGCACACAAACAACGTAATACGCGAAGCTCCACCCTCACTGCGCCACAGCTCCGACGCGACTGCGAAACGGTTCTATTGTTAGCTCAGATCCCCCACCACGTGACCTGCAATTGCAGACCGCACTGCAAGCGACTGGGTCGCCGCGCGGCGGCCAGTCTCATTACTTATCTACCACACCTTGTATTGTTTAAAAATATTCAATAAATTTGTGTTGGTTTTTTTTTTTTTTTTTTTTTTAATAGGCATAAAAATAACCCTCACTTCATTTTCATTGGAATTCTTACATAGAGTCAAAAACTTTAAAAACAAAATCCTATATATTTCACGAGAAAAATGGTAGCAATTTTGCTGTAATAAACAATTTTAGATTTAAGTTTATTTAAAAACCTCTAAAATAGTGAAATCTAGTACCAAAACACCAGTTGCTGCTAAAATTAACAATTGACAGTTTTTTTTTTTTTTTTTTGGGGGGGGGGGGATGTTGAAGTATTTTGGACAGTAAAATTAAAAATTAAACTATTTAATGGAAAAATGAATTCATGCATGCGTATTCAAAAATATGAATTAAGAAATTCAGTGTTTTAACCCAAATATATTTATCTGATGCATTCGATTACGTTTTCAATACCATTCTTTCCAAAGTAATTCCGATTTTTCATGGAAATGATTGCCTCTGCAGATATGAATACTGTTCATTTTATTAGATTTTTTGCTTTGCTATTTCGCTTATCTGTAACGTTTAATTATAGACCTAATTGTATATGCATATATATATTTTTTAAATAGAAATCGCAAATTATAGTCGCAAAAAGTCAAGAAAGACCGCAAATAATCGAAAGTTTACTGTAGTTTAATGCATTCGACTAAAAGTTTCTTTGACATAGCAGTGAAATTAACATTTTCCGATTTTTTATATATTGTTTATCGGAAGTACTTATTCTTAGTAATACACAAAAAAAAAAAAAAAAAAAAAAAAAAACATAAATATTCTCTTTCATCTTGTAAAAAGTAATATAAAATTAAAATTATTTCTTTATGACAAAAGTGACACTTTGTAGATTAGATTTTATTTTGGTTAAGTTTCTGTATTTTTGCATTCATATTGGTAGTTAGCATAACAAACATTAATACGTTCTCCATTTTTTTTTTTTTTTTTTTTTTTTCTTTTTATGAATTATAGTCTACTTCTAGTAATTTTTATATGATTTTATTTTTCTTGCATAATAATTTTTATGTGAATTCATTACGAGGTCTGCGGAATTTTAATATTTAAAATAATCTGGTGTGTCACTCACACGACTTTCTCTTAACCTGATATTTAATACTATAAATACAGGTTGCAGATTAAGAGGTAAGATAACGAGAACTGTCATGTAAACCTATGCTAAACAATTCAAATTACGCTTCAGAAGAGTTTTATACGATAATTATTTCTGTGTGTGGGAGGGGGGGGGGCTACCGCCCCCATCAACCCCCCGTTTCATTAATGCCGCTACATTTATATAGAATTTAATTCGGTTATTAAAAAATAATTCTGTTTTTTAAAAATAATTTATTAAAATTATTATTAAAAAAAAAAAATATTTTTTCTGATAATGCAGACGATTTCCATATTAGAGAGGTAGTGTAACACTAAATTTCCAAAAAAAGTCCATTTTACTCTCAATATTTAAAAAAATAAAAAAATAAAAAATATATATATACGACTTTTTTTTTCTAAGTTTTTTTTTCGTTAAAATTTAAAAAAATCTATAACTTTGTTTTAAATTATCACAGATTTATAGTTCAATCATTCGTTTTAAAGGTATTCGCAAGCTCTTTTGAATGATACCCATCATGAAAATTTACTCCACTCGAGGGGGGACTTCCCCCCCCCCCAGGGGGAAAGCGAGGCTCCTACATACGCAAAATTTTTTTCCCAGTTAACTATCTCTATTACAAAAATATATGTTCGTTTCATTTGGTTTAGTGCAGTCTATAGACGTTAAACTCTACTTACCTGCAATTTCCCCCATATACGTAATGTATTAGAACTCTCTTGATTGTCCCTGTACACGAACCATTTGCTTGATCTTAACGAAAAGCTTATTGTAGCATCCCTAGATGATACACATTTAGAATACCGAGTTTGAACTTTCTGCCATAATTTGTTTTTGAGATATGCTGATAACAGACAGACACACAGACATACACACAGTCCATTTGCTAAAAACATGATTTTCGTATTCAGGGGACCTCAAAACGTGTAAATATAACACAATCTCGCGTTCGAAAATTTGACCCAAAAACAATACTTTCTCTACCTTATGGGTAAGAGAAAGTAAAAAATGATTTTTTAAAATAATATACGTAGAAATATGAACAATTATGAATGTTTTGATGCCTAATTTATAATACTATGTACTTTACTACTAATGTCTGAGCCAATTGTAACTGATATCAGTGTTGAACTTCACTGTATTTATCAATTTTAATTATTTTCTTTTTCCCAATAGTTGTTTATTACCCTCTTACGCGTTATACCTATTCCTTTTGTGGACTTAAAATGTTTGTACAAACCAATTTTGTAAAATGAATTAAGCATTTTTAAATATTTAAAAACCTTCTAATTTTTAAATCATGTAAAGCATAATAATTTAAAAAATTTTTATATAACCAAATGTAAAAAAAAAAAAAAAAAAAAAAAAAAGGGTAAATAAAATTAGTTTTCTAAATATTATTTTATTTTCTAGATATTCTTTATATAAGTGTGTGTGCAAAACTTTATAGGAATATATGAATAATTCTTTTATTTATTTATTTATTTTTTTTAATTTTGCGAATTGTGAAAAACAATCTCTTAATATATATATATATATATATATATATATATATATAAATATGTAATGTTAGATTTGTCATTCGAATATAAGAATGATTTTGAATTGCTGAGTATTCAACAGTGCTTTTTTTTTCTTTTTTTTTTTTTTTTTTTTTTTTTTTTTTAACCAATGCACAAGTTCGATAACTGTTATATTTCAGATAATTATGCTATTAAAATAAAATGCTTAAAAAAAAAAAATATATATATATATATATATATATATAATGCAATTATAACATTGCCTTTTAAAATAATCAACAGCTCTCCCGAATACCCAATCAAAAAATCGACAAAATAATTCGTGGTTCTTTAGAAAATTTCACAGCTTTGTTCTTAAAAGCTTCGCTTAAATCCCCAAGCATTTATATATATATAAAAAAAAGGAAAAAGAAAAACCGTAGCTGCCAAATGCAACAATATTTAGCTATTACTATTTCCTAAACCAAATCTCTATTTTTTAAAAGTGTTCCATGATTAAAAAAGGAAAACTTTTATGTAATAAATATGTGTAATAAATCGCAGTATTTAGTGTATATGCTCAAACAATTTACAATCCTCCCCTTACATGTACGATCTAGTAAAACTTAAACCGTCGTTGAGTGGTTTAAATAATGCAAAAGTCAAATATTCATAATGGTAAATACGTAGAATGTATAGTACGTAGAAATAAATAATTAATATGCCAAAGTTATTAATAAACTATCTCTGCAATTTATCATAAATATGAAAAAAAAATAATATTTTCTGGAAATATTTAAATTTAAAAACATTAAACAATTTGGTAATTCCTCTTATGGACCAAGTATTTTAAATTTATATCTGTTACAAAATGAACATGCTAAATATCATGTAACCATTTATGATTTTTTTTCCTAATAGTAAGTAAATCAAAAGACTTTTTCTTACGACTAAGTGACTATCCAGAGAAGAATCTGCCATAAATAATTGGATTAATGTCTTAATTTACAAAATAAAAAAGATGATATAATGACATATTTTTGAAAATGACACTTTTAACTGAGAGAAAAATATTTAGGATTATCACGTTATATTTTATAAAAATGCATGTCGGGAGAAGAAAGAGAGTTATAAAATGTTGCATATTATTTTATATAAAAAAAATCATTTTTAAGTGTCAGATAAATCCCTTTTTATAAGAAATAGATTTTTGAAAAATATTCACTAGCCTGAAGGATTTTGCTTAGGGGTCCAGGTGTTTCTTGAGGGAAGTCTGATAACAGTTAAGAGATGAATGACATTTTTCCAGTTAGTGTCAGTTAAAATATCTTTCTTGTGATATATCTAGTACTCGAAAAACAAAGATTTTAAATGAAATTTTAGAATAACTGTTCAATTTTGCAGTCTGGATCTAGGTGCTTTTTTTTTTTTTTTTTACTTTAATAGAATAAACTTTCGGGATAATCCATAAAAGAAAATATTTCATTTTATCGAAATCTGAAATGCGTTAAATCAATAGTATTGTTTACTGATAATGTTTACAATAACATTTATTCTATTGTGTTATTTATTCTATACTTTAATAATAAAATATTTGAAGATATTTTGATATTCGCATGTTAAGTGCAAAAGAAAAAAAAATAATAATTCTGTTATTCTGATTCCTTAATATATTTCCTGTAACATTGTTATAGATATTATATTTTCATATATTTGTAAAATTAAACAAATGAGTATTGTTTCAATAGTAAAAAATAATAATATTTAATAAATGTTTTGAAGATATTTAGATATTCTTATGTGAAGTGCAGAAGCATATCTGCCAATATTTTAATATATTCCGGAGTACTTTTAGCTCCGCCTTTATTTCGCACCACTTTATTTTAAGAATTTTTCCCGATATATGACTATGATATAATAAGAAAAGTTTACTCTTAAAAAAATTTGCATGGAATAAAGGTGGAGGTAAAAGTGCTCCGGAATAAATTAAAATATTGGCAGCTATGCAGAAGTATAATTTTGATGTACTGATTTCTTAATATACTTCCTGTAACGTTGTCATAGCTATTATATTTTCATATAATTTTAAAATCTAAACAAATAAGTATTTTTTCAATAATAAAATAATAATAATAATTAATAAATATTTCGAATAATAATTGTAAACATAAACTACGATTTTATAAAAATCATTCTTTTGTACTAAAATGGAATATAATAAAAAAAAAAAAGTGTTTTTTCTAAAAATTTGTAACTTGTATTGTAATAATTCAGAATGGGTGGTATATTACATTCATGTTTGTGAGTATTGAAACACCAAGAAAGAATGTGTACATAAGAATGATATATATTGGGCACATACATTATAGAAGGAAGAAATATTCAATAAATTTTCAGGAAGTTTTGAGTAATATATCCTGAGAATGCAGTACATAAACAGCGACCTCTAGGAGAAATAACTACAGTTATCTGCCGAGGCATTGAATCGAACAGCAATTGGATGACATATTCGGGTACAGCACTTCATGAAGCTTCAATAGGATGCCACAGTTCATAGACCGTTGTTGCTGGTGAGTGGTGGCGGGCCACTCGCTTTTCAACGATTAAACAGTCACTTTCATTGGTGCGAGATCAGGAGAACATACTGGCCGGAGCAACGGTTGAACACATTCTGTATAAAGGATACAGGCAACTTGTGGTCCTACATTACCCTGCTTAAATATTGCGCTACGGAGGACTTTAATATAGAGCAGATGGGTGGGCCTTAACTCACCAGAAATTTAATATCATCCGCTATTCAGAGTGCCGGGAATGCGAACAAGAAGTAATCGAGACGTGTATCCAATGGGACCCCATAACATGACTTCAGGCGATGGACAGTGTGACGATGTCGAATCGCAGATGGCAATGTGCATTATTCACAATGTCGTTAAATACGGATAAGGCAATCCTGATGCTGTAAACAGGATTGGAATTTGTCTGAAAAGCGACTTTACGCAATTCCTGCGTCCAAGTTTGTCGTTGATCGCACATTAAAGGAGCCTATATCAGTGATGCAGGTTTGAGGGTAATCAAAATTTCGGTAGCCGCATACTGGGTCACCACCTGGAATCATGGTATGAAATACCTTTGGATACACGTCTTGATCCCTTCTTGTCTCAATCACTTCCCCGTCACTCTGAATACCAGCCATTACATTTCTGAAGAGTTAAGGCCCGTCGCTCTGCCCTATATTCAAGGCCTCGTAAACGCAATACTGAAGAAGGACAATGCACTACCGCAAGTTGTCCGTATTGTGCAGACCTTCCTTGATGCAGAATATGTTCGACTGCTGTTCTAGCCAGCGCGTTCTACTGATCTTGCACTAATGAAAATGACTGTTTAATCGTTGAAAAGCGACTAGCCCCCACCAATCACCAGTGACTACGGTCAAGGAATTGTGGCATCGTGTTGAAGCTTCATGAAATGCTTTACCCGTACGTGTCATCCGATTGCTGTTTGATTCAATGCCTAGCCAGATAAGTGCTGTCATTACTCACAGAGGTCGCTGTTTTATGTACTGTTTTTTCAGTACATATAACTCCAAATTTCCTGAAATTTTAGTCCATTGTTCTTCCTACTATAATATATGTGCCTAATAAATATAATTTTGATATTCCCATTCTTTCTTGGTGTTGCAATTTTCACAAACATGAGAGTATTATATTGTGTAAAAATAATAATATAAAAATATGCTTTTATTTTTTAGTTGCAATGCGGAATAATAAAATTTCTATACTATGTAATTGTTCTTCTTATTAAGAAATTTATAAAATAAGTAGACTGCAAAAGTTTTTGATAATTTTTCTCCTATAAAATGTAAACATTACTTACTTTTTGTAAGTCTATAAGTAACAGATCCTTAATTAATAAGGCGCCCTGAATTAAGAAATGTCGCTGGATTTTATTAATATATTTTATGATTTTTTTTTTTTTTTTTTTTAACAATACTGATAAAAATTAGTAGCTAAAGGCCTGTTAAAATGTTATAGATTAAATTTGAAATAATTAGAATAGTTCAAAATTGCTTAGGCTTCTTGAATTTTTCTTATACATTTTTTCCTCATTTAATATTCAAAACTTTTAGAAATTTCCGAAATAGACATAAATGATATTTTAAGGATAAAAGCTATACATCTTACTAAATGAAATACATTATTTAATTTTAACAGAATCTAATGTACAGCATAAGTAAGGGCTGTTTAATTTCATCTGCTTTTTTTTTTTCCATTATCGAGGACAATCTGATAGACTTTTGTTCTAAAATGAGTAACTTTTTTTTCAGTTCTATGTAAAACTCATTTCGGTATTCCATGAAAAACTGTTACTGTCTTATAAGTTTTTAGATGTTTGCACTTTTCTAAATATTCGTTCATATGTTAACTCTTTGCAATCGAGGGGTGACTCTTGGTTAACAATGGATTTGGTACAGTAATGTTTGATATGTTTAACAAATTCCCTTTTTTTTTTAAGTTTAAAGTTACATAAAATGGTGAAATAAAAAGTTTTAAACGTTACGCTGTGTGTAAAATCATTTCATGTTAGTAGTAAGTAATTCACCAAATATGCAAAAAATAGTCTCGAGCTGTTTGCTGGTTCGCCGGAGCGAAAAAGACCTCAAGTGCAAAGGGTTAACTACAATTTTCTAGTTTACAATATCAATCAGCAACTATTTAAAAAAAAAAAAAAAAAAAAAAAAAAAAAAAAAACGTACCCTTTTTTCTGGAAGTTATATATTCTCTTCTACATTCAAATGTTATGTTTTTGAATGTCGCAGTCAAAAATTTCACATTTTGTTTAAAAGTACCCGTGTAAAAAAATCAGCAAATATCCTTTAAAGATAACTTTCAGAAAAACTTCAGTTTTCCTGTAGTTTATTTCGGACTTTTAAAAATAAACCGCAATGAAAAAAAAAAAAAAAAAACAGTATATTTTTTGAAAAAATCTGCTGTTTTTATGTTTCTTTAAAATACCTGAAGAAAACTATAAAATACTTGCAAAATGTTACAGGAAGTCCAAAATATTTCATAATAGCTTACTTTATTTTATTTTATTTTAATACCAGGGTGACTACCGTTACTAATTTTGGATCTTACAAATAAATTATACAATAATTAAAAAAAGAAAAAAAAGAAATACTATTGAAACTAACCGAAAAAAGATGGATTTTATCTTGAAATATTATTAAATGCTGCTTTTCTTTTCTAACTTATATTAACACAAAATAAACTTTTGTGATTTTTTTTTATATAAAGCTTTTCTTTTGTGAAAGCAAAGCGATCAATGTACTGCTAACGCAATAGACCGAAGTAATTATTTAAAGCTTTATAATTATTCGCATCATTAATCAAGAAGGCAATTGGGCCATTTTCTCATAAAGATAATTTGTAATAAGTGTTAATTTAAAGGACATTGATTCTAATACATAGATTAATGGAGAAGAAGAATTAGAAAACAAATATATTTAAAATGATTTTAAGGGAGATTGTACAAATTTTAGTAACAACTAATTATACACTTGTACATATTATTGAACTAACTCATGAATATAATCACATTAAATATATCTAAACGATTTAAAATCCATGCATAATAGACATTTTTTCTTGTAAATTATATATATCAAGTGAAACAGTAACATTAGAAAAGTAAAAAAAATATATTTATTATCTTTTCCAATTCTCTCACATTTTCGGTTAATGGAAAATTTTATTTGTTTAAAGTATTAGCACTTTCAAACGGAAATTTACTAAAATGAAAAGAAAAAAAAATCGTAACAAACATTGCTGTTAAGAAAAAAAAGATGCTTAAGTTCTGGAAAAACATAAGTAAGTAATTCAGAAGTATGTGCAATAATAACTAATACAATTAATGAAATTTAAAGAAAATTTAAATCAATAAATATATATGTATCGGCAGAGATGCCTTATTTCTTCTGTAGTATTGTTTGATCTTGCCCTTTTACCACATCACTTTTTTGGTACATTAAATTTCTCAAATTTGTAATTATGATTAAATAAGAAGAAAAATCACTTTAAAAAATTATGTGAAACAAGGACAGGGTCTAACATCCCTGTGGAGTAAATTGGGTAAATTAGACATTTTTACAATGTGTCATTTTCTCTAAATTTGACTTTTCTGTTCCCCCTCAAAAATATCGCCTCTAAACTTGTATGAAAAGAATAAATGTGCTTGTATAAAAACAAATTCCCCTACATTAAGGATTTTAAATTTTCTTATAAATAATAATATTTGCTTTACATGTATGTATGAAGTTAAAATATAGATATGTATATCATTAAGCTCTAAGTAATGTGCTATCTTCCATTCTTATACATATATTTCGGCACTTTAAATTCTTTTTCGTTTTGACTTTTTTTTTCTAATAAAAAAAAAAAAAAAAAAAATAACATTCAAAGTTACTTAGATTCTGTCACTATTTTTTCCACAGTTTTTAAATGTTTTATTGCGTTTTCAAAGGCAATCTAGTCTAGTAGTTTTTATTTTGTTTATAAAAATGTAAAATAGTAATTTATAGCAATCATCACAAAAGCGTCATGATAAATAAAATTTCTCTAACTTTTAAAGCACATATAAAACAGGGCAATGCAAATAACGAACACGTCCAAGAGGAATAAAACACTGTTCTGCATAAAATTGCCTCTATACTGTGCGTGCGTGTGTGTATGCATATATACATATACATGTTTAACGCTTTACTTTTTCGAAAAGGTCTTTAAAGATATTTTTGTTTATTTTTAATTGTAAAGATTCTATTTTTCTATTTAGCATTTTCAGTCATCTTTGATGACTATCTCTTTTTATTATTTATACTCCCATTATATTAATTGAACTTCTCTTAAATTTATATATTCTCGTGCTGCAATTTTTCCGAAAGCTCAAAACATTAAACTATTCTTTTTCGGACATTTTTAATAGTGCTATAACTTAAAAAAAAAAAAAAAAATAGAAGTTATTTATGTTTTAATGTGTGATTCGTAGCTGAAGGATGGTGTAGCAAAGTTTCAGTATTATTTTAGTTCATTATATAGTATTTTTCTGTATTTTACAGTGCAAATGTTTTATTGGTCTGACTATTTCTTCAGTGACTGAATGCTCAGCTTTTCAATAATTGCAAAAACTTTCAAAAGTTTTAAGAGCTGTTAATTTCTGTCTGAAAAATCCATAATTTCTTACATGAACTTTCTGTATTTTTCAGTTTATGAAGTGTTAAATTTACGTTCCTGGTACATTAATTTTCCCCGGTATAAAGTTTAAATTACGTATAAAGCCGAGGTAGGATTTTAATAAATTACTTTGTTGGGTGTCGTATTAATGAATTACAAGTATTCAAAAGAGAAATTTCCCACGCCTCTAATTTTATTGGTCAATATTTTTCGGAAACGTAAATTTTTAAAATAATTTTATGCTATTATATATTACAAATATCGTCACTCAAACACCATAAAATACAAATAATGTGCAAGCCTTACACTTAAAGTGTTTAGAAAACTGACAGATTTAGTTATATTATTGCAGTTGTTTCTTATTCCTTCCTAAAAATCTTACTATAAAAATAGATACTGGGCATATAAAAGTTTCTAAAATTTTCAATTCGGATAAATTTAAACATTTTAGATATAAGTTTATATATATATATATATATATATATATATATATTTAATATATTTAATTTTTTTTTCCCTTTTAATTAGCTGAAGAAACTGTAAAGTTATGCACTATATGCCAATAAGTATTTGGACACTTTCGAATTTAAACGTTTTGTTTAATATCTGCAAAAATTCTTTAGGAATAATCCTGAAACTTTGGTAGTGTAAAGAACATGTTATACATCATATATATTTTAGCAAAAGTTGCGTCATGACGAGGAATAGGAGCCCAGTAAAAAAAAAAAATAAATAAATAAAAATAAAATGCTTTGGAACACCCTGTAAAATGTAATGCTTTAAATGCATTTTGGCTGTAACATGTGATTATGAGGATAATTTCCATTATCTGTATAAATTTTTATGAAGCTACCACATATTTTTATGGATATATTACTTTAAAAAAAAATTCAACTTTTTAAATTATAACACGTAGGTATTAGACCCAATGCAAAGCAATTTTCAATAAATTTTGCATACTACTTTAGACACAGCATACAACAATCAGAATGCACAAATGTGATTGCACAGAAGTGATTAAATATGAGCATTTTTATTAAAAATGTTTTTACCACGCATGCGCTAGTTTAAAAAAAAAAAAAAATTCATTTTCATAATTTAATAGACAAAAGTATTGGCCAACATGTGAAAACCCCAAACAAATATCGTGTAAAATCAAAAAGTTATGAGAGATAGAATGAACAGAATTTCAGTTCTTCTCAAAAAAAAAAAAAGGGGGGGGTAGGGGTTTTATCATTTTTTATTTACAATCAGTGAACATTCTATTACCATTGGGCATTGATCGAACCAAAAAAAAAAAATTGAGTAAATCCCCTTATAGTTTAGATTTTATTTTAAGATAACTAAAATTCTGTTCATTCTATTTTTCATAACATTCTGAATTTACACGATATTTGTTTCGGGTTTTCGTATAAGTTGCACAAAATCACTGGTTATTAAATTATGCAAATGTATTGTTTTTAAAACTAGCGGATGCGTAGTTAAAAATTATTTAGCAATTATTTCGTAAGATATTGAATTTTTTTGCAATCTGAACATTTATGAAGAAATATTATAAATATGAATATTATGAATGAATTTGTGAATATTTATGCTGCGCCTAATGTAGTATGCCAAATTTTCTAAAAATACCTTTACAATGTGTCCAATACCATACACGCTATAATAATATTTTTTTTATTTTTTTTGCAATTTTGTAAAGAACCCGTTATATTCCCATGAATATATATTTTAGCCTCATACAAAGTTATACAGAAAATGAGAAAAATCTCCATAATCACATGATACAGCCAAAATGCATTTAAAGAATTACTTTTTACAGAATTATACAAACTTTTTTTTTTCTTAACTGCTCACATTTTTCTGTTCAGGACACAACTTTTGGTGAAATATATGAGGTATAACATGTTCTTTATACTACCGAAGTTTCAACATGTGATTCCTAAAGAACGTTTCTAGACATTCTACGAAACGTCTAAATTCAAAAGTGTCCAAATACTTATTGTTAGATTGTGTATTGTCAGTACCATGTTAACAGTAACTTTTTTCCGAATATTTCAGCATTATAAAATGCAAGAAAAATTTGTTTTTGACGATAGTGGTGACAGTATAACAAAATGTAAAATTTAAAAACGCTGCAAGACCTTCGAAAGTTTCGTTTATAATTTTGATGAAGTGAGATTTATGAAAAATATCAAAACTGTCTCAGAGATTTAAATCTGATTTATAAAACTGGAGAATTTTCTTTCAAAAACATTCAGAATTCACTGTGCAGAATAGTGTATTTTGAACAAAACATTTTTTTAATATAAAATTCTCATCTAAAATTCTCATCACAAGCATTGTTTAAAGTGTGTTACATTAAATTAATTAAATAATGCGTTAATTAAAATTCAGTAATTTTATATGATCTTCAATACGTATAAAAATTTGATGAAAGTTTAATTTATAAAATAGCTCATTCATAAAAATTTAATGGATTTGAAACATTGTATAAAGGTTTAAGGGTTTGAAACATGGTATAACAATTTTATTTAAACTTAGTAAAATATATAATAAATAAAAGTAAAAATAGCTATATAAACCCATCATAGCTATATAATAAGTTCGTACATAAATTTAAAATAGATGTTTAAAAAAATAATAATATGTTTGTGTATAATTAAGGCTTTAAATATCATGAAAATTTGAAATGAATTATGTTGTTTAAATCTAACATAATCCTTAATAATTTAATTTACTTTTTTTACTATTTTTTTCTTACACGATTTTTATTTAATAAATCAGTAATCATAACAAAGAAAAAACCTAAAAAAAAAAAAAAAAAAAAAAAAAATCGAAATAATTTTATTTAAACTTCATGCAAGTTCTGAGAAAACGAAAATATATTTAAAGAGACAATTTTTCATTGTGTTTATAAAAAATAGAATTTTTATTAAGTAAATATACAAAGAAAAATATTTCTTTTTTCACCATAAAAAATTGTTATGCTAATAAATGAGCGATAATTAAAATATCTTGTTTTTTTTTTTTTTTTTTTTTTTTTCTTTCCTTAAAAAATGTAAAATATTCATCTCATTTAAATTTTATAGCTATTTGCTCAAGGTGAAGTTGCCATGTAACAGGCAAAAAGTGCCTAATAAAATATCCTAGAAAAAAAAAATCTTGGGAAATTCAATAATAAAGAAACTAGAAAAACTGCTATAAGCATAAAAGCTATCTTGATATCGATTGCTTAACCTTTTGGTATGTTGCATTAAGGCGTTCTTGTTATATATATATAAATAGATTGATAGTAATTTATAAACGAAGAAGAAAAAAATCTAATCAATATTCTTATTTCGAAAGAAATTTGTTTCTTTTTATTGATGAAACTTGTAGAAAATCTTCAACAAAAACCTAAGGAAAAAATAGAAAATTTTAATATTTAAATGAAATATATTGAATCGGACCGTTTATTAAAAATTTAGAATCACTACAGATATTTCATTAAATTTCTAACAAATAAATCTTTACATTCAAAATCTTTTGTTATGTTTTATTCACAGTGGAAAATAGTGTTAACAAATAATCTTTCTTTTCTGCATGTGTGTGTACTTTCTGCTTATTTTGCTTTCTGTAAGTTGCCTATAATCATGAGGTTTATGGATATAAAATATTGAAACACCGATAACAAGTGATTTTGTATATTCTGCAGATATATCGGCAGATCAGTTGTTAAGGCAATAGCTCGAAATTTTAAGTTTTTAGGTGGCCGTGATGATAGTGAAGTACGGTTAAAACAAAATTTTCTACACTAGCAACCTAGGACTCCGGGGACTGCCCACCATGGAGTGTCTTTCTAAAAAATCTTATCCCATATAATTAAGCGAAAACATTCTTTTTCTAAAACGTATTAGGTGGAAGTGCTTTACGATATTTTACCACATCCAGAAAAAAAATGTTCAGGAATGAAAATAAACTCTTTATATACGGTAAATGAAGTAATATTTTAAGTTAAATTTTCAGTGCTTCTGTTTTATATACTTACTCAATACTAAAATCAAATTTTAATCGGTTGATCTTTGCATATGTCTGTTATCAATGTTATTTAAAAACAGATAATTGCGGCCATTTCAAATATTGTATTTTAAAATTCATATGAAGTTGCTACTAGAAATGTTTTATCCAGATTGATCGGTTTGATAGAGTTGCAATTTTTTTGAATAACTTTCAATATAACTTAAAATTCACTAATGACTTTGAATTCTGTTTAATTATAGATATTTTATTAAAACTGGCAATTAAAGGGGGTGTGGATGGTAGCCCTCCTTACACAAATTATATGAACAGTAAAACTTTTACTAAAACTAGTTTGAATTGTTTATAAAGCAGGTTTTTTTTTTTTTTTTTTTTTTTTTTTTATAATGCATTTCTCTTTGATATTAATCTGCAATTTACCTTTATATTATTAAAATGCGAGGTAAGAGAAAGTCGTTTGAATGACACACCATATTACTAATAACATTTACGAGCTCTCTTTTTCAATACTGGCATAGCTTCTGTGAGAAATTCCCTTGTTGAAATTTGAAATTTGGCTTGGAAGTAGCTCTAACATTTCTCGTTAAAGTCTTTACTTGTGCAATTCTATTGATAGTTATTTCAATTGATCGCCAAAATTATAAAATGACAAAAATTTGTTAGGTAATAACTTAATAATAATTGGAGATTAGCTATCCTAGAATATTTTTTGAAAAAAAAAAAAGAAAATGAAAAATTATCACTTTCTGAAATACACAGATTTGCCTATTAGAGACGCTTTACTTGAATAGCAGTTACTAGCGGCTAATTACTTCAAAAATATATAGTACGCCCCTTGATCTTTCGGTTGGTGTAAAAAAAAAAAGAAAGAAAAAGCTTTTTAATGCAATATAACTAATACTTTACAGAATATTAAAATTACCAATGAGTTTTTCTTAAACTATAATGTACATTTCATGTCGCCTTATCATGTCTTTAAGAAAAGTTATTAAAAACGTTTTCATGTGGAATATTAACACACTAAAATGTTCTTCAATAATCAATAATTACATCAATTCAGTTAAAGTTTTTAATTAAAAAAATCACACTGGAAGAGCTATTAAAAAATTGACATTGAAAATACGTATGTTCAACTTTTTATTACAAGCAACTTTTAACCTGCACTGTACTCTTTAACCAGCTTGTGAAGGAAATTACATTTGTACCGTGATTCCACAAATATTCACCTACATAATTATCTACATGTTTGTTTTATTAGCTGCATTTAGAAAAATGGGATTTTGACCGGTTAAATGGCGAAAATGCGTCATTTAGCGGTTACTTAACGGCGACCCGCTTACAGATTGGAACTCTTGGCCACTGGTAGTGATGTATATGTGTATTGAAAATTTTGTTTAAAATTTTGATGCTTAATGTCCCCCACTCATCTTGCCTGGGGCCATTTCTGTGGTTGGCACTGCTGGATGATTTGCTCAGCTCATGTGTGGGCGATAATTTCACACTGACTGCATACGCTGATGACCTCTCACTTCTAGTTTGGGGACAATCGAGAAGTACACTGGAATCAAATGGTAATCAAGCTCTAGAAAAAATAGCAAATTGGTCAAAATCTAAACGCTTAAAAATATCTCAAGAAAAAACCCAAATGACTCACTTTGGTAAACCAAAAATCTTAAAACGTCCACCTATTTTCAAAATAGATAATAATAATATAAAATTTGTAAAACAAATAACTTATCTGGGTATAACAATAGACCAATCCCTCTCGTTTCTGCCTCATCTTAAAAACAAACGTTTAGAGGTTCAAAAAATCACGCAAAATTTATACAAATTTTCTTCTAGATCAGGTCGTCTTCCTCAAAATTTTTTCAAAGTGTGGTATGATGCCATTTTGCAGCGCAAATTAGCTTATGCGTGCTCGGTGTGGTTCCCACATATGTGGCAATCCCACGGGAGCAGGCACTTATTATCAGCGCAGAGATCGGCTCTCTTGCTTATATCAAGAGCATACAATAAAACATCTACTGTGGCTCTACAGGCAATAACAGGTTCTCCCCCTATAACGGAACAATTGAGAATGGAAGCGGAGTTCTCTCTGGTGACGAGGCACTCAACAACTATTATGAACCATTTCCCACCAGATTACAATACAAAAGTCTCAAAGCACTTAATTAAACCAACATGGAAAGGAATAAGTTTGCTCTCCCAAGAAAAATACAAGGGTGGTCTAAAAATTTATACAGACGGCTCAAAAATGGAAAAAGGAACAGGCTTTGCTTTCTGTCTTTTCAATAACGGAAAGAGAATTTATTCTGAAAATGCTCGTCTATTGGACAGAAACTCCGTCTTTCAAGCAGAGTTGTGTGCAATCAGACAAGCTGTGAAATGGTTTCATTCCTCACAATTTAATTCAACTATAATACTTTCGGACAGTCAATCAGCACTCTTAGCATTAAAGAAACTGGAATCGCAAGACTCACTAATTGTAGAAATTCAACAAAAATTGATAAATATAAACAAAGAAATATATTTTGACTGGGTGAGAGGTCATACAGGTATTGAAGGCAATGAGCTGGCAGATGCATTGGCAAAGGAGGCGATCGGGAACGAAAGTGCAATGCAAATATATCAACCAATCCCATTATCATCATTAAAATATGAACTAAAAAATGAACTTATTCAAAATTGGCAAAAAGTATGGGAAGAATCAGAAAATGGGAGGTATACATTTAAATTTATACCAAAAATAAACCACGAATATAACATAATAAATAGACATCTATATATCTTTTTGACAAATCATGGTCCATTCCAAACTTACTTATACAAAATCGGGAAAAGGTCATCTCCAAACTGTATTTGTGGCAAACTTTCAAACTCTTTGCACTACGTTCTTGATTGCCCTTTAACAGAGCGTTACCACCTCAAAATGTACGATAATCAGTCACTCATGAGCTGGTTCAAACATATTACAAAACACAACAGTCTGAGAAACAAAATAATAAATTGTATGAAATATGTTGAAGAAAACGAATTTATTTTTCAAACTACACAACCAGCATTAAATGAAGATCCCTAAAAATATTTTAGTAATTTAAAACTCAAAATCCGAGGCTGAGGCGCTCAAATAAAGTTTAAAAACAGTATATTTCCCCCCCCCCTTTTTTTTTTCTTCTTCTTCTATTTTTCTTTCAAATTAAAACTTAATTAACTGCAAAAACTTAATTAACTGCAAAATTAAAAAGAAATGTTGAATGGTTGTAAAGGCAGTTGTGAATCCTATTGAGATCTTACTAAATAAAAAGGTACTATATTTATTAGAAGAAGAACATTCCTACTAATATAGTAAAAACTGTTGGAACAAAACTATCTCTAAAAATTAGAAATGTTCATATTCAACTGTTCACATCTAAATATTATTATAGAAAATCCCCGGTCGGTTGTTTTACAGATGGTGGATGGCCATCGCCGGACCATGATTCCTCCCCGATAAGGCGATTAGCTTCGGGCATGGTTCGGAGTCTCTGTATCTCTGTCTCTGTATCTCTGTCCCCCACTCAAGCATAAAATATAAACTTTTATTCTTTATTTTATTTTATTTTATTTTTTTCATAAGGCATTCAGAAAAAAATTGGCTATAGAAATTCACCCAATTTGCAGGCACTACACTTTATTCTTTTTTTTTTTTTTTTTTTTTTTTTTAATATACTGAACTTCTGCAGTCTTAATGGACAATATCCGTTTTATTGGGTTCGAGGCAAAATCATACCCAACATGTGACTTCTGATTCTCCATTTCCCTATGAATTTCCCTCTAAGATATAAATGTTTCCCTAGAGAATTCAAACTTTACCCCATAAAACACAATTGTAAACATTATAATTCTGTATTTTTCCCGGTAGTAGTCACGTGTCAGGGGTTTAATAGGTAACGCGTATACAGTCCATTTATTAACACTAACTATATTCCATTGTTTATTTATCGCAAATAACTAATCAAGATTTCGAATGTTCTTCAAAACCTCGATGTAGTTTAATTTTCTATTATGTTTTTTTTTTTTTTTTTCTTTTTAACTTGAAATTGCGAATTTCCCCCATATTAATGAGATGAAATAAGCTCTAGAAAAACAAATTGACTCAGTGTTTAATGTAAGTGTACCAACTATACATCATTATATAAGAATCTTCAAAAATTATAATATATGTTTTATTATATTAACTTATTTTAAATGAGACACTACATGTAAAAATATATTCCTAAATTTGCACAATTTCTCGCTGCAAAATCTGTAATAAATGAGGCAGTAGAGTGTATAACATTTTCAGTAAAATGAAGATATACAATAGAGGTTTTTGAATTTGAAGTGCTTCTAATTTGAACAAGGTTTTTAATTTTGAGTACATTTACTTATGTCTTCCTCTGTAAAACTTCACCTTAAGGCATAACAATGAAGAGGAAGAGAAGAAAACTTCAACTGTGTTCTCAGCATCATTTTTAAAAATGATGAACAACTTAAATGCTAATTATAAGCATGAAACAAAATAAAAGGTTTAGAATATGTTACACTAGATATTCTAAAAATGCTGAACATGTTAGAAGAAATTTAAACCAAAATTTTCCTCAATTAAAATTTTAAAAAAGCGTAATTTTTAGTACATGAAACTTTATATCAATATATATTCTCATGTTAGTACTTAATCTGAGATAATTTACTTTAATATGCGTACTGTACAGAGTTTGAACTTTAAATGAATTATCCAGTAATGAATTAATTGTATTAAATTTATTCAAAGCCTCTTTTGAATTATTTCTGATCAATAACACAGACTACAAAAAAACAATATATAAAATTATAAATAACTAAACTTAAAATTTATGTATAAATTAATATTTTAGTATTGCAGAACGATTTTTTACAAAATATTTTTACTAAACTAAATGAGTAAAATACAAAGTATTAATTTATTTTAAATATCTTATATCTTATTTAACCTATTATTTTAATATTTTTTTGATGAATATTCAGTGTCAATTTTTGAGACAGTTTTTTTTTCATTTAGAGCCTTAGGGGTTAATCCCAGACTGCTGCCAATTGCCTATTGCGCAGCACTACTGGAGCGTAAAAAACAACTAACCAACCAACCATTTAGAATTTAAGCTTGTATTTCTTGAATATTTTTACTAATGGACTATTAAGTCAAGCGTTAAAGGACCCGCCAGAGGTAGATCTGCGCTCAAAGCTGGTAGACGTGAGGTGCGTGTTCGATCCCAGGGCGAGCTCGTTGACCTAGTCATTCAGAGTTTTCTATGGTTTTCTATGGTTTTCTACGAAATTCTCATAAATACGGACTAGGACCCCTTAGAAAGACTTGAGGGCACTCCCCCTCAGGCCTAGAACTTTAGTGCAGTCAATCGGCCTTCATCCCCACAACCAATCGTTAAACAGTTTTAATTCGGTATATGAGAACAGAATATAAAATCTAACTAAACCTAAATAAATCAAAATGAAAAAAAAGCCACTGAGCATGTCTACCAAATTTTAAATTGCTCATATAAATATTAAAAATAGCAATGTATAATTCTAATCACGAAAAAAAAAAAAAAAAAAGACTTTCAAGTTTAAAATTAAAAAAAATATTAATAAGAGTCAAAATGTATTCTTACACATTTAGCCCGAGATAAATATTCAGGAAAAATTTCGATCAGTTTTAACCCTTAAATACCGTGGGTTGCCTTTCCCGTAACATACCCAATTTTGTCTTTTAAAGTATTATTAGAATAATATTAAAGCTCTAATGCCTCATGTTTGCCTATTGACAACAAATTACTTTTTAGCTGTTAACCATAGTTAAAATAAAGTATCATTTTTTAAAAGTATTTGTTTCGTGATTTATTTAAAATAGGGAAAAATAAAACATTTTTAAATTGATTTAAAATATAATCAGGTATTTAAGGGTTAAATAAAGTAATGGTTATTACTTTATTTTAAACATTTTTTTTTTTTTTTTTTTTTTTTTTTTACATTTTATTATTTTGACAGTTAGGAGCTTAGTATTAAGCATTTTAAATTAAATATTTAATCCGTTCTTAATTACCTGGAACGAAAAAAATAATGAAATCACACAAATCAAAAAGCAAAATATGCTCGATGATCGAATTTTTGTTGTAAAATAAATAAAAACTAATTAGCTAAGAAAACATAAAAATTGATATGCAATAAACATCATTTCTGTAAAAATTATGAGTTAGGAATATCTAGGCAAAAATACAAATTATTTACCAAATTATTATTAGTATTATTATTTTAATTTATATATTTGTTGCCTGTGATCTTTAACAGAAATGAATTAATACAAAAAACTATTGAAACGATTGGAATCTTTACGTTTATTCAATATTCACGTATTTTTTACATCAATAACTTTTCTTTATGCTTTAGAATGGTCCTTTTTTTTCTTCATTTGCAATTTTAAAACTCCACGAAGCATTCTGTATATAATTGAGACGACATTGTATATTTTAATTGTGAAAATTATTTTACATCGGAATTTATAAAAAAAAAAAAAAAAAAAAAAAAAAAAAACATTTTGAATAGTCTTTCTTTATGATAATTGAAAGAAAAATATTTTAAAAAAGCATTGTTATTTTTTTCTAACAGATTAGCTCTTTTATGAATCAGTAAATTAAATTTGATTTATTAATAATACATGTTTTGTCATTACTTACAAACTTTGAATAAACACCATAAAATGCAATATGGTGTTATAATAAATAAATGCATTTATTCAAAGCATTAATAAATGCATTTATTCAAAGTTTGTAAGTAATAATTTTTACAACGCCAGTTTTGTGATGCTTCTTTATTAAACATGTTTTGTCACTTGTACGGTTGCAATGAATTGCATATTCGTCTGTTAATTTTAATAGTTCTGTTCTTGTATTTTAAAATTGTGTCTGTACATAGATAAAATAATTTTATTTAGTTTTTAAAACATAGGTATTAAAATGTTTTTCGAAAGGAAATATTTCTGTGACCTTCACATTATTTCATTTTCTTTACAAAATATCTAATCTCTGTTCATTTCTTTATGTTTTGATACCTTTAAATATATATATAGCTATTTATTTTTTACTTTCTATGTAATCTAAACTACGTGAAGTATTTTACAAGCTATAACACAAGTTTCTTAGTTTGTTAACAAAAATAACTTCATGTATCTTTTACACAAATTGAGGCGAAAAAAATATGTAAAGAAAAAGTAAAACTAAAAGAAATCTCAAAATCTAAAATACAGAAAATTCTATTATTAACAGAGTGTATTTGATTATAGATGCTTCCCCTCACCTTACGTGAGAAATGTAACACTTGGAGTAAATAATTGCTTTCATTAGGACTTCCAAGGCAAGTAATTAGAAGCAATATTTCTTTACTTCTTCGCGATGTGGGAACGCGTCTTTTGCAAATGACTGTGCGTATTTGTACCCGTCAATTACATGTTGGGTTAGTAGGAAGCAAATCTAATTGCTACTTCCATATTACTGCTAAAATAATTTTCAAGCTTCGTGCGTGATTTTTGTGCATTTTTAAATGTAATAATTCGAATGTCTTCATCAAAAAAGCAACTTTGGATTTTTTTTTCTCTGTTTTTGTAACAAAAAATACAGGTTGAAACACCTTTTTACACTGCTTAATATATGGGACTGTTAAGTTTTATTTATTTCTTGAAAAAAGACATAAAATATATATGCTGTAAAGTTCACCTTCAAAATAAACTAAGAAATGCTTCATGGTTAATTAGCATTTTTTAGGCTCAAAGTACTTAATGTTACTTAAAATTTTGCTAAAGAAAATCTTTACTTTGCATATGAGAATAACAATTGCCTTACTTAATAATTCAAGAATGGAAACTGTTCGATTGCATTTTAAAGCAAAATAATATTTCTTTGTTTAAAATATCAAAGGTTAAATACATTAATACATTAAAACTTTCAGCATTAAATTACACATTTATCTTTAAGCTTTAAAGAAAGCAGAAATATTTATCAAGATTAATTTTAATTTTGTGCATTTTTAAAGAAATATCTAATTCAAATGTTATTTCTTTTGTGCATTTCACATAATATCATTTTATGCAGATTTTCAGAGCTCACCAATATATTTCTCATGTAAATTTACTAAATACATATACGGCAAAATATAATCTGCTGATTAATTAAAATTTCGAGCAGATTAAAATAAACACGTTTAATTTTATTTAAATTTACTGGAATTTACATGTTGCCTAGTCACACTAATTTATTATAATAAATTTTAAGTTTTTGTTTTTGCTTATGATTTTTTTTTTATTTTAATTTAAAAGGATTAAATATAATTATGTTTTAGTATAATTTAGTATTGTATTTTAAATATAATTGTGTTTTAGTTTCATTTGTAAATTGTCACGAAGATTTTGAAGAAAGATCTCTATTTAAAATCTCTAAATTTAAAATTGTTTGAATAATACACGAGGTTGAAAAAATAAAAATTGTTTATGCATATATATTAAAGATAAAATTTGATAAAACTTATATAATTTTAAAAGTTATAAATTAAATATAATATTCTACTTTAAAAGAATCGAGTATGTTTTTTCTTAGTTTTTAATTATTATAATATAAGTTCTTTTTACTAAATAAGGTACAATAAAAAAAAAAAAAAAAAAAAAGTTATCCCCTGACAAATTTTGCCGTAAATTTACGTAGAAACTTGCGGCTTCCGCCAATCAATTTTTGTAATTGCTTCTAGTTATTCTAAGACGGAAAGAAGCCGCTCACCACTATGCAGCGGTTTTGAGCGTTTTTAACCTTTAGAGAGGGGCTCCAAAGCCACTGTGGAGATTCAGAAGAGCCCGTCTCCAAAGGTTAAGCCTCCCCCGTTGTTTATTGCATAGCAAATAACAAAAAAAAAAAAAAAAAAAAAAAAAAAAAATTACAAAGGTCGCCAGAGCAGAACTCTCCCGCGACAAAAGGCGACAAAGTTGCATGAAAGTGAAGAGGACCGGAGCCAAGTGGAAGTTTATTTACAAAGTTCATTCAGGTAATGAACAAATTTCACAGTCTTTATACAATGTTCTCGCAGTCTTTATATCAAGCCCAAACACCCTATGAACAATGTTGGTTAATAGCAACATCATGCGCAGGATGATTGCTTTCCGAGAGCACTTCTGCGGAATTCTGTAGCATCAGACATGACCAGTATTCGCCATGTAGGAGATGAGGAAAAATTAAGTAAAGATAGAGAAGGAATTTCATTTGTTGAATTTGATAAATCTTGAAGGAAGGCATAGATGCGCTTTAATTTGAGCCGTAAGGGCTTTCTAGTTATTATATTGTTCAGCCAGGTTGCTGGTCTAGGGTTAGGGTTCCTTAAGTGGTAAGGTATTGTAAGTTGACAGTGAAAGTAGTAATGTTGTGCAGTCCCCTCCTCACCGCATGAGCATAAGGGTGATCGTCGACAATGAAATCTGTGAAGGTATTTGGGGAAGGGGCCATGACCTGACAGAAAGGCAGATATTTCCGGGGAGAGGTCCCAAATATTGAGTGAGACATTTGGTATTAGCTCGTGAGTGTATCTCCCTTTTGGAGACACACTCCAGAGACTCTGCCAGTCATTAATTAGTTTTTGATTTAGGTGATATTTTATGTAGGAAGGGGGGGCTGGGAGTGAATAGGCTATGTCACTAGATTCTGTTGCTGATTTTACAAGAGAGTCCGCTAGTTCATTTCCGACGACCCCCTCATGGGCAGAAACGTGTGCCAGGGAGATTTTAGTTTTTAATTTTGAGAGCTTTATTTTAATTTCAAGTACTTTTGGGTGTCTGCTCTTGTGGCGAGCTATGGCCTGCAGGCTCGACAGGCTGTCACTGAAGATTGAAATTTGATTGTAGTCTGGAGAGTTATTTTCTGACCACTCAACTGCCTTCAGGATGGCAAAGAGCTCAGCCTGAAAGACCGAATTGTGATCTGCGAGCCTGCCTGCCCACTGATGGAGAACTTTGTTATTGTTTAAAACGCAGAGTGCAGCTCCCACTCCATGATCGGTTTTGTTGCCAAGCTTCTAGTTATTAATGCAATTGTTAAACTTTGCAACTTTGCTGAGGGGTCGTATATATTTTAAAATTTGCATCAACTTAATTTTTTCGAATTGTGACGCCCGTATTTAACTCCATATTCAAATTCCTGAGTTTAAGGCGATTTGGAAAAGGTATGGTTTAAATTATTTATAAGTTTACAAATAAAAATATATGAGGAGTTTATCCCTAAATAATAATAAAAATAGAATTAAGATCATACACAGAAACGATATCCATCAGATAATAACCAGAGAAGTATGACAATTTTTAATATAAAATAAGCTAAAGTAATGCTAATTAAGAAATGACATATGCATCTAAACCTACTTGAATAACTATTTTAATTCATGCATATGCCAGGTTATAGATGACACATTAAATAACGAGTGATGACCCCTTAATAGTCATAAAAAATGGAATAACAATATAACTCGGAAATTAGAGATTATAATGAGCTGTAAATTTCGAAACCGATATTTTTGATGATTTCCGTTTTATTCGTGCAAAAATTAATATAGGTCATAATTTTTTCGAATATTAATTTATTAATAATGCCCATAATAATAATAATAATAATAATAATAATAATAATAATAACAAAAGGTTTTAATAAAACATATGCATGAATTACGTTTGCGTCACTTCATTCTAACGCATAAAATATGAAATTTGTGCAAGATATGAATTAATTTTTATCACGATCATGTAAGATCCCCATGTTTTGGCACTCATAATTATAAAGAAAAAGAGGGAGAGAGAAATGTAAACTATATCGCTTTCAGGGCTGATTGGGTCTAAATAACTCAAACAAATTATCAAAATTGGCGGTAGGTATTTAAAAAAAATGATATTGATGTCTTTTAATATGCAGAGGACCCCTAAGCAAAATCTAACTATACAGTTAAAAACTAGACGTTATTACTAATCGATTAGCATCAGTCGTATATTTATAGAATGATTCGTGACAAAATTAGTTGGGGGAGGCTTTTTATTTTATTTATTTATTTATTATTATTATTTTGGTAACTGTGCAGTTATTTATTTATTTGTTTATTTATTTTTTAATGCCGATTACAAAAACAACATTTAAAAGTTAAATATGCAAATTTTCGTAATAAATTGACAGTTGGATATCTAAGATGATTTACTAGCATTCGTAGCATCCTACTTTATTAAATCAAACTAAAGTTTTATGGCGATTTTTAAATAAAATGCCAAAATTTTAAATAAAGCACAGCCTTTAGAAAAGGCCAAATTGTGTAAGGTCGTTTTCACACAATATTATTTCCCAATGCACTAAAATGAAGTTTTTTTTTTTTTTTTTACTTAATGAAGAATGATATAAAAATACAACTGTTCATATGAGTATAATCCTTATGACTGTTATTAAATAATCTGGTGTGTCACTCACACGACTTTCTCTTACCATGAAATTTAATACTATAAATACAGGTTACAGATTAAAAGGTAAGATAACGAGTACTGTTATGTAAATTCATATTAGGCTTCTGAAGAGTTTTATATGAAAATTAGTTCTGTGTGAGGGGGGCTACCGCCCCCCTCAAACCCCGTTTCATTAATGCACCTACATTTATATAGAATTTAATTCGGTTATTAAAAAATAATTTATTAAAATTATTATTTAAAAAAATTATTCTTTTATGATAATGCAGATGATTTCCACATTAGAGAAGTAGTATAACACCAAATATTCGTTTTTTTTTTTTTTTTTTTTGTTCGTTAAAAGCAAAAAAAATCGATAACTTTGTTTTAAATTGCAGATCGATGGTTCAACCATTCGTTTTAAAGGTATTGGCGAACTCTTTTGAAAGATACCCATCATGAAAATTTACTCCCCTCGAGGGGGGAGTTCCCTCCCCCCCAGGGGGTGGCGAGACTCCTACATACACAACTTTTTTTCCCAGTTTACTATCTCTATTACAAAAAATATATATTCGTTTCATTTGGTTTAGTGCAGTCTATAGACGTTAAACTCTACTTACCTGCAATTTCCCCCATAGACGTAATGTATTAGAATTCTCTTGATTGTCCCTGTACACGAACCATTTGCTTGATCTTAACGAAAAGCTTACTGTAGCATCCGTATATGATACACATTTAGAATACCAAGTTTGAACTTTCTGCCATAATTTGTTTTTGAGGTATGCTGATAACAGACAGACACACACACACAGGCACACACACACAGACATACACACAGACCATTTGCTAAAAACATGATTTTCGTATTCAGGGAACCTCAAAACGTGTAAATATAACAAAATCTCGCGTTCGAAAATTTGACCCAAAAACAATACTTTCTGTACCTTATGGGTAAGAGAAAGTAAAAATTTACTAAAAATTCATAAATAGATAACTTCGAATTATAAGTGTACTGGGGGAAAAAGAAAAGTTCAGTCACCACATATTTCCGTTCCCGTCACAAAGTGGATGGAAGTATAGCTATACTGACTAAACGTCCCCATCTTCTGGGGACAAATGGGGACAAATGGGGATACCCTTTTTTTTTTAATCATTTTTCTAAGTTTAAAAAAATTGTAGAAACTAAATTATTAATTAATAATGCTTTCTTTTTAGTCCTTATTTATTAGGAATGAATAAATACATCCATAATTTCATAATTGTAGCAATTTTTAATGCTTCTCTATTATAAAGGTACTTTGATCTGGTCACCCTAAGTATAGCTGACTGCAATATTTTGAAGTTGTATGGACGAATTGTTTTAGCTCATTTATAAATTAGTATAATATATGACACTGAAAAAGTTACCACGTTTTTTTATAATCATTTTTACTCTTTAGGTCTAAAAAAAAAGGATTTAGAGATAAGTTTTAGAATTTCAATAGGGATATAAAGTTTTTGAATTTCGAGGATTAAAGGGAGGATTATATCAATAACAAGCAGACTTGTAGAAAGAAATTAAGCCAAACAGTGTTTAAAGAAGATTTAATATATCGTTATTGCAATTTTCCAACAAATTTGGAAAGTATTTATTACTTCATTTTGTCTGTCCGTCCGTCTGTCTCTCTGTCTGTGCTCTAACACCGTAAATTTTTACCAATGCCTGGAAACTGACATACGTTATTCAAATTAACACTAGAATGTTTCCTATTGAAAATTGGGTAAATAACACAGCTGGTTTCTGTACAGGGACATCCGAAAGTATTTCAAAACATTGCGCGCTACATGAGGTATTTTTTAAACCATATTTTAATGGATTTATTTTGCACAAATTACAATGAAAATAAATTTTGTTATTCATATGCACAACAAAAATATTTCTTAATAAATACAGAATACTTAACGTTAAGATTTTTAGGATACAATCAAATATTTGGATACATTGCAGGCCATAACTAGAAATTTCTTGAACAAAGTTTAAGTTTTAATAAGCATTTTCGACATTTTCCAGGAATTTTTAAGACTCAAAAGAACTCCAGTTAGTCTCTCTGCCTGTTAGTCTCTCTGCCTGTCTAATAATAGTTTAACATTTAGTTTTTAATTTTTTTTTGAACATTTTTGAAGTATTGAAAAAATCAGAGCAGACATTCAAATCCATTTACATATTTATATGTTATTGTCGCTATATTTGAGTACCTTTATGATAAAACACACTAAAAACATTTATATTTACCCAAATTTAGAGATTTTTTTAAAATTATTATTATTATTATTATTCTAAGAACCAAAAGCATAATAATTATGATAAATAATTTCCTTGCAAAAATTATTTAATACATAAAATAAACAATTCCAAAAACAACCGTTTGCCATCGAATTTCTAGGATATATAGTTACCATAGTTTATACCCCAAAATTAATATAAAATGTATTTAATACTTTTGTTATTAAAAATAAATTTTGCTCTTATGTATTTAAAAAGCAGAGTAAAACATTAATGGCTGAAAATTTTAAAATAGGTTACTTTTTCAAAAAATTGTACAATTGTCTATTGATTTTCTCTTACTTATGAGCAAAATTTGAAACTACAAAATTCTCAACTACTTAGAGATGTTGAAACATGGCATTTATTAATATATGTAAGATTTGCATAAGGATATTTTTTATTTATACTAATCATTCTTATAAAATTTTGCAAAAATAGGAGACTTTTCAAATTTTTAAAATGAGTTCTTTTTTAAAACATTATATAAATTTTATATAAATTTTATTATAAAAAATATATATAACCTATCTTCAGAGATTTAGGAAAATATCTATTAAGGCAGAGCAATTTTTGAATTCGTAAAATGGGTCACAGAATGCTTAAATCTAGTCATGTTTGCGGTATGACAATAAAGTAGGTACATTCAGGTGTACAAACAAGTATTTGAAAGTTTAAACTTCTTTATTTACTCAATTTTTAATTTCATTTTTTTTTAAATAATTTCTGCGTGTATATTTCATACGTGAATTCGTATGTAAAATTCAAACAAAATACAGTAAAAAAATGTTTTAAATTGTGCTTTAAGAAAGTATTAATGCAATTTTACATTAGTTGTTATAATAATAAATAATCCCTGTCCTGTTGCGAGCAATTTTGAAAATTGCTAAAAATGCGCAGAAAATGTCTAATATTGGAAAGTGTCTATTTTCTAAACTTTATATATACATAATAATTTTTTGCTTGATTATAAATATAGATATGTAGTTGTATTTTGCAGACATTATTTTAAATTATAAAAGTCTGATTTCATAATAGTTTACATTTTGTTCCTATGTCCGTTTTTTAACGTTGTTCGTTCAATTCCGGCGGCAGTCAGATGTTTAGCCTGATTGTACATTTTGAAAATGGTTGCACTCGCAGAAAAGTTGTTGAATTAACAAAAATTTGTACGGTAAAACAAAAAATTCTTTTTAAATCTGTTCCAATAAAATTTTTGCTTACATTTATAAAATACATTTTATTGCAATTCGAAAAATATATTTTGTGTTTGTTACAAAACAATTGTAATGTAAACAGATACAAAGTAATGTAAACAAATGCAAAGAACTTTTGTTAAATTGTAGTAAATTTGATAACATTACCTTTTGTATCGTCGTAACAAAACTGATGTTTATACTTCCAATAAAAATTTTGTTTTTAATAACGAAATGACCTCAGCAAAACGCATTTTGATGCTTTAAACAGATCCCGTTTCTGAGTGAATATATTTTTTATTTTGTAGATAGCATATTTTTAATTTCGTCTTTTAACAGGGCTGAGCAAAGCGACATTTTTAAGCTCGAATTTTCCAAATGGTAATATTTCCAAATAATTGTTTTGGGGTTATTAATAACAAAGTTTATTGATTGTAACTAGAAATATTTTTTTAAAAAAAGGCCTCAGTTTGTCGACGATTAAATGATTTAAGCATTAAGTTGTAGTCCTAAGTCAAAAACAAAATGAATTTTTAACATTACACATTAATAGTCGATAGTGATTTTCCAATAACTGAATTAGTCATTTTATCATACTTAATATATTTTTATTTTAAATATACCAACAGAATACCAATTACTTTTTCAGAGGTGGAAAAATAACTAAGCTATATATGAAAAGAGTCGCTAATAAAAGCATGTGTATTTCAGTAATCGAAATAACTGAAGAATTAAAACTTTAATATATATATATATATATATATATATATATATATATATACACTAAGGGACAAAAAAAGATTTCCTTCTCTCTTTCTTAAACCGTCAATTCTATCATTCAAAATGAAATTTCCGAACAGATTTTATTATATTCGTCCTCAACGTAAAATGTAGGATTGAGCCAAGTATTTAAAACAAAAAACAGTTGGTAGAAAAGTTGTAATTTTGTAAAGAATTTCAAAAACGAAAGGTATAAGTCAATTAACGATACCACAAAAAGTCTTAACCCCTTACCTGCCGGCGAAAACTTACGAGATTCGCTTCAAATTGCCACCGTTCTTTTTCAACTCTGAAATGAGTAAATATTTCAAAAACACTGTCAGGA